>CM067369.1:140723680-140859680 GCA_034401795.1 Chaetoderma sp. LZ-2023a | reverse complement strand
TTTCCCTCCGGCCTTACATCTTTCCCTCCGGCCTTACATCTTTCCCTCCAGCCTTACATCTTTCCCTCCAGCCGTACATCTTTCCCTCCAGCCTTACATCTTTCCCTCCAGCCTTACATCTTTCCCTCCAGCCTTCCATCTTTCCCTCCAGCTGGAAAGATGGAAGGCCGGAGGGAGAGACGGAATGCCGGAGGGAGAGACGGAAGGCCGGAGGGAGAGACGGAAGGCTGGAGGGAGATACGGAAGGCCAGAGGGAGAGACGGAAGGCCGGAGGGAGAGACGGAAAGCCAGAGGGAGAGACGGAAGGCCAGAGGGAGAGACGGAAGGACGGAGGGAGAGACGGAAGGAGGGAGGGAGAGACGGAAGGCCGGAGGGAGAGAGGGAAGGCCGGAGGGAGAGGGAAGGCCGGAGGGAGAGACGGAAGGCTGGAGGGAGAGACAGAAGGCCAGAGGGAGAGACGGAAGGCCGGAGGGAGAGCCGGAAGGCTGGAGGGAGAGCCGGAAGGCCGGAGGGAGAGCCGGAAGGCGGGAGGGAGAGACGGAAGGCCGGAGGAAGATATGGAAGGCCAGAGGGAAAGACGGAAGGCAGGAGGGAAAGATGCCTTCCTTCCATCTTTCCCTCCGGCCATCCATCTTTCCCTCCGGCCTTCCATCTTTCCCTCCGGCCTTCCATCTTTCCCTCCGGTCTTCCATCTTTCCCTCCGGCCTTCCATCTTTCCCTCCGGCCTACCATCTTTCCCTCCGGCCTTCCATCTTTCCCTCCGGCCTTCCATCTTTCCCTCCGGCCTTCCATCTTTCCCTATGGCCTTCCATCTTTCCCTCCGGCCTTCCATCTTTCCCTCCGGCCTTCCATCTTTCCCTCCGGCCTTCCATCTTTCCCTATGGCCTTCCATCTTTCCATCCGGCCTTCCATCTTTCCCTCCGGCCTTCCATCTTTCCCTCGGGCCTTCCATCTTTCCCTCGGGCCTTCCATCTTTCCCTCGGGCATTCCATCTTTCCCTCGGGCCTTCCGTCTTTCCCTCCGGCCTTCCGTCTCTCCATCCGGCCTTCCGTCTTTCCTTCCGTCCCTTCCGTCTTTCCCTCCGGCTTTCCATCTTTCCCTCCGCCCTTCCATCTTTCCCTCCGGCCTTCCATCTTTCCCTATGGCCTACCAGCTTTCCCTCCGGCCTTCCATCTTTCCCTCCGGCCTTCCATCTTTCCCCCCGGCCTTCCATATTTCCCTCCGGCCTTCCATCTTTCCCTCCGGCCTTCCATCTTTCCCTATGGCCTACCAGCTTTCCCTCCGGCCTACCATCTTTCCCTCCGGCCTTCCATCTTTCCCTCCGGCATTCCATGTTTCCCTCCGGCCTTCCATCTTTCCATCCGGCCTGACATCTTTCCCACTTGCCTTACATCTTTCCCTCCGGCCTTACATCTTTCCCTCCGGCCTTACATCTTTCCCTCCAGCCTTACATCTTTCCCTCCAGCCTTACATCTTTCCCTCTAGCCTTACATCTTTCCCTCCAGCCTTCCATCTTTCCCTCCAGCTGAAAAGATGGAAGGCCGGAGGGAGAGACGGAATGCCGGAGGGAGAGACGGACGGCCGGAGGGAGAGACGGAAGGCCAGAGGGAGAGACGGAAGGCCGGAGGGAGAGACGGAAAGCCAGAGGGAGAGACGGAAGGCCAGAGGGAGAGACGGAAGGACGGAGGGAGAGACGGAAGGAGGGAGGGAGAGACGGAAGGCCGGAGGGAGAGAGGGAAGGCCGGAGGGAGAGACGGAAGGCTGGAGGGAGAGACGTAAGGCCAGAGGGAGAGACGGAAGGCCGGAGGGAGAGCCGGAAGGCTGGAGGGAGAGCCGGAAGGCTGGAGGGAGAGCCGGAAGGCGGGAGGGAGAGACGGAAGGCCAGAGGGAAAGACGGAAGGCAGGAGGGAAAGATGCCTTCCTTCCATCTTTCCCTCCGGCCTTCCATCTTTCCCTCCGGCCTTCCATCTTTCCCTCCGGCCTTCCATCTTTCCCTCCGGCCTTCCATCTTTCCCTCCGGCCTACCATCTTTCCCTCCGGCCTTCCATCTTTCCCTCCGGCCTTCCATCTTTCCCTCCGGCCTTCCATCTTTCCCTCCGGCCTTCCATCTTTCCCTCCGGCCTTCCATCTTTCCCTCCGGCCTTCCATCTTTCCCTCCGGCCTTCCATCTTTCCCTCCGGCCTTCCATCTTTCCCTATGGCCTTCCATCTTTCCCTATGGCCTTCCATCTTTCCATCCGGCCTTCCATCTTTCCCTCCGGCCTTCCATCTTTCCCTCCGGCCTTCCATCTTTCCCTCCGGCCTTCCATCTTTCCCTCCGGCCTTCCGTCTCTCCATCCGGCCTTCCGTCTTTCCTTCCGGCCTTCCGTCTTTCCCTCCGGCCTTCCATCTTTCCCTCCGCCCTTCCATCTTTCCCTCCGGCCTTCCATCTTTCCCTATGGCCTACCAGCTTTCCCTCCGGCCTTCCATCTTTCCCTCCGGCCTTCCATCTTTCCCCCCGGACTTCCATATTTCCCTCCGGCCTTCCATCTTTCCCTCCGGCTGGAAAGATGTAAGGCCAGAGGGAAAGATGGAAGGCCGGAGGGAAAGATGGAAGGCCGAAGGGATCTTTCCATCTGGCCTTCCATCTTTCCCTCCTGCCGGAAAGATGGAAGGCCGGAGGGAAAGATGGAAGGCCGGAGGGAAAGACGGAAGGCTGGAGGGAGAGACGGAAGGCCGGAGGGAGAGACGGAAGGCCGGAGGGAGAGACAGAACGCCGGAGGGAGAGACGGAAGGCCGGAGAGAGAGATGGAAGGCCGGAAAGGGAGATGGAAGGCCGGAAAGAGAGACGGAAGGCCGGAGGGGGAGATGGAAGGCCGGAGGGGGAGGCGGAAGGCCGGAGGGAGAGACGGAAGCCGGAGGGAGAGACGGAAGGCCGGAGGGAGAGACGGAAGGCCGGAAGGAGAGACGGAAGGCCGGAGGGAGAGACGGAAGGCCGGAGGGAGAGATGGAAGGCCGGAGGGAGAGACGGAAGGCCGGAGGGAGAGACGGAAGGACGGAGGGAGAGACGGAAGGCCGGAGAGAGAGACGGAAGGCCGGAGCGGGAGACGGAAAGCCGGAGGGGGAGGCGGAAGTCTGGAGGGAGAGACGGAAGGCTGGAGGGAGAGACGGAATGCCGGAGGGAGAGACGGAAGGCCGGAGGGAGAGACGGAAGTCCGGAGGGAGAGACGGAATGCCGGAGGGAGAGACAGAAGGCCGCAGGGAGAGACGGAAGTCCGGAGGGAGAGACGGAATGCCGGAGGGAGAGACGGAAGGCCGGAGGGAGAGACGGAAGGCCGGAGGGAGAGCCGGAAGGCCGGAGGGAGAGCCGGAAGGCCGGAGGGAGAGCCGGAAGGCCGGAGGGAAAGATGGCAGGCCGGAGGGAAAGATGGAAGGCTGGAGGGATCTTTCCATCCGGCCTTCCATCTTTCCCTCCTGCCGGAAAGATGGAAGGCCGGAGGGAAAGATGGAAGGCCGGAGGGAAAGATGGAAGGCTGGAGGGAAAGACGGAAGGCTGGAGGGGAAACGGAAGGCCGGAGGGGGAGACGGAAGGCCGGAGGGAGAGACGGAAGGCTGGAGGGAGAGACGGAAGGCCGGAGGAAGAGATGGAAGCCCGGAGGCAGAGACGGAACGCCGGAGGGAGAGACGGAAGGCTGGAGGGAGAGACGGAAGGCCGGAGGAAGAGACGGAAGGCTGGAGGGAGAGCCGGAAGGCGGGAGGGAGAGACGGAAGGCCAGAGGGAGAGACGGAAGTCCGGAGGGAGAGACGGATGGCTGGAGGGAGAAACGGAAGGCTGGAGGGAGAGACGGAAGGATGGAGGGAGAGACGGAAGGCCGGAGGGAGATATGGAAGGCCGGAGGGAAAGATCGAAGGCCGGAGGGAAAGATGTCTTCCTTCCATCTTTCCCTCCGGCCTTCCATCTTTCCCTCCGGCCTCCCATCTTTCCCTCCGGCCTTCCATCTTTCCCTCCGGCCTTCCATCTTTCCCACCGGCCTTCCATCTTTCCCTCCGGCCTTCCATCTTTCCATCCGCCCTTCCATCTTTCCCTCCGGCCTTCCATCTTTCCCTCCAGCCTACCATCTTTCCCTCCGACCTTCCATATTTCCCTCCGGCCTTCCATCTTTCCCTCCGGCCTTACATCTTTCCCTTCTTTCCCTCTAGCCTTACATCTTTCCCTCCAGCCTTCCATCTTTCCCTCCAGCTGGAAAGATGGAAGGCCAGAGGGAGAGACAGAAGGCTGGAGGGAGAGACGGAAGGACGGAGGGAGAGACGGAAGGCTGGAGGGAGAGACGGAAGGCCGGAGGGAGAGACGGAAGGCCAGAGGGCGAGACGGAAGGCCTGAGGGAGAGCCGGAAAGCGGGAGGGAGGGACGGAAGGCCAGATGGAGAGACGGAAGGCCGGAGGGAGAGACGGAAGGACGGAGGGAGAGACGGAAGGCTGGAGGGAGATATGGAAGGCTGGAGGGAAATATCGAAGGCCGGAGGGAAAGATCGAAGGCCGGAGGGAAAGATCGAAGGCCGGAGGGAGAGATGCCTTCCTTCCATCTTTCCCTCCGGCCTTCCATCTTTCCCTCCAGCCTTCCATCTTTCCCTCCGGCCTTCCATCTTTTCCTGCGGCCTTGCATCTTTCCCTCCGGCCTTACATCTTTCCCTCCGGCCTTCCATCTTTCCGTATGGCCTTCCATCTTTCCCTCCGGCTTTCCATCTTTCCCTCCGGCCTTCCATGTTTCCCTTCTTTCCCTCCAGCCTTACATCTTTCCCTCCAGCCTTCCATCTTTCCCTCCGGCTGGAAAGATGGAAGGCCGGAGGGAGAGACAGAAGGCAGGAGGGAGAGACGGAAGGCCGGAGGGAGAGACGGAAGGCCAGAGGGAGAGATGGAAGGCCGGACGGAGAGACGGAAGGCCGGAGGGAGATATGGAAGGCCGGAGGGAGAGATGGAAGGCCGGAGGGAGAGATGGAAGGCCGGAGGGAGAGATGGAAGGCCGGAGGGCGAGACGGAAGGCCGGAGGGAGAGACGGAAGGCCGGAGGGAGAGACGGAAGGCCGGAGGGAGAGACGGAAGGCCGGAGGGAGAGACGGAAGGCTGGAGGGAGAGACGGAAGGCCGGAGGGAGAGTCGGAAGGCCGGAGGGAGAGATGGAAGACCGCAGGGAGAGATGGAAGGACGGAGGGAGAGATGGAAGGCCGGAGGGAGAGATGGAAGGCCGGAGGGAGAGATGGCAGGCCGGAGGGAGAGATGGAAGGCCGAAGGGAGAGATGGAAGGCCGGAGGGAAAGATGGAAGGCCGGAGGGAAAGATGCCTTCCTTCCATCTTTCCCTCCGGCCTTCCATCTTTCCCTCTGGCCTTCCATCTTTCCCTCCGGCCTTCCATCTTTCCCTCCGGCCTTCCATCTTTCCGTCCTGCCTTCCATCTTTCCCTCCGGCCATACATCTTTCCCTCCAGCCTTACATCTTTCCCTCCAGCCTTCCATCTTTCCCTCCAGCCTTACATCTTTCCCTCCAGCCTTCCATCTTTCCCTCCGGCTGGAAAGATGGAAGGCCGGAGGGAGAGACGGAAGGCCGGAGGGAGAGACGGAAGGCCGGAGGGAGAGATGGAAGGCCGGAGGGAGAGACGGAAGGCCGGAGGGAGAGACGGAAGGTCGGAGGGAGAGATGGAAGGCCGGAGGGAGAGACGGAAGGCCGGAGGGAGAGACGGAAGGCCGGAGGGAGAGACGGAAGGCCGGAGGGAGAGACGGAAGGCCGGAGGGAGAGACGGAAGGCCGGAAAGAGAGATGGAAGGCCGGAAAGAGAGACGGAAGGCCGCAAAGAGAGACGGAAGGCCGGAGGGGGAGACGGAAGGCCAGAGGGGGAGATGGAAGGCGGGAGGGAGAGACGGAAGGCCAGAGGGAGAGACGGAAGGCCAGAGGGAGAGACGGAAGGCCGGAGGGAGAGACGGAAGGTCAGAGGGAGAGACGGAAGGCCGGAAGGGAGAGACGGAAGGCCGGAGGGAGAGATGGAAGGCTGGAGGGAAAGATGGAAGGTCGGAGGTAACGATGCCTTCCTTCCATCTTTCCCTCCGGCCTTCCATCTTTCCCTCCAGCCTTACATCTTTCCCTCCATCCTTCCATCTTTCCCTCCGGCCGGAGGGAGAGACGGAAGGCCGGAGGGAGAGACAGAAGGCTGGAGGGAGAGACGGAAGGCCGGAGTGAGAGACGGAAGGCGGGAGGGAGAGACGGATGGCGGGAGGGAGAGACGGAGGCCAGAGGGAGAGAGGGAAGGCCGGAGGGAGAGACGGAAGGCTGGAGGGAGAGAGGGAATGCCGAAGGGAGAGAGGGAAGGCCGGAGGGAGAGACGGAAGGCTGGAGGGAAAGAGGTCTTCCTTCCATCTTTCCCTCCGGCCTTCCATCTTTCCCTCTGGCCTTCCATCTTTCCCTCCGGCCTTCCATCTTTCCCTTCGGCCTTCCATCTTTCCCTATGGCCTTCCATCTTTCCCTCTGGCCTTCCATCTTTCCCTCGGGCCTTCCATCTTTCCCTCGGTCCTTCCATCTTTCCCTCCGGCCTTCCATCTTTCCCTCCGGCCTTCCATCTTTCCCTCGGGCCTTCCATCTGTCCCTCCGGCTGGAAAGATGTAAGGCCGGAGGGAAAGATGGAAGGCCGGAGGTAGAGACGGAAGGCCGCAGGGAGAGACGGAAGGCCGGAGGAAGAGACGGAAGGCCGGAGGGAGAGACGGAAGGCCGGAGGGAGAGACAGAAGGCCGGAGGGAGAGACGGAAGGACGGAGGGAGAGATGGAAGGCCGGAGGGAGAGACGGAAGGCTGGAGGGAGAGACGGAGGCTGGAGGGAGAGACGGAAGAAAGGAGGGAGAGACGGCAGGCCAGAGGGAGAGACGGAAGGCCGGAGGGAGAGACGGAAGGCTGGAGGTAGAGACGGAAGGCCGGAGGGAGAGACGGAAGGCCGAAGGGAGAGAGGGAAGGCGGAAGGGGGAGAGGGAAGGCCGGAGGGAGAGATGGAAGGCCGGAGGGAGAGACGGAAGGCCGGAGGGAGAGACGGAAGGCCGGAGGGGGAGACGGAAGGCCGGAGGGGGAGACAGAAGGCCGGAGGGAGAGACGGAAGGCTGGAGGGAGAGACAGAAGACCGGAGGGAGAGATGGAAGGCCGGATGGAGAGATGGAAGGCCGGAGGGAGAGATGGAAGGCTGGAGGGAAAGATGGAAGGCCGGAGGGAAAGATGCCTTCCTTCCATCTTTCCCTATGGCCTTCCATCTTTCCCTCCGGTCTTCCATCTTTCCCTCCGGCCTTCCATCTTTCCCTCGGGCCTTCCATCTTTCCCTCGGGCCTTCCATCTTTCCCTCCGGCCTTCCATCTTTTTCTCCGGCTGGAAAGATGTAAGGCTGGAGGTAAAGATGGAAGGCCGGAGGGAGAGATGGAAGGCTGGAGGGATCTTTCCATCCGGCCTTCCATCTTTCCCTCCTGCCAGAAAGATGGAAGGCTGGAGGGAAAGACGGAAGGCCGGAGGGAAAGACGGAAGGACGGAGGGAAAGACGGATGGCCGGAGGGAAAGATGGAAGGCCGGAGGGAAAGACGGAAGGCTGGAGGGAGAGACGGAAGGCCGGAGGGAGAGATGGCAGGCCGGAGGTTGAGATAGCAGGCCGGAGGGAGAGATGGCAGGCCGGAGGTAGAGATGGAAGGCCAGAGGGAGAGATGGAAGGCCGGAGGGAAAGATGGAAGGCCGGAGGGAAAGATGCCTTCCTTCCATCTTTCCCTCCGGCCTTCCATCTTTCCCTCTGGCCTTCCATCTTTCCCTCCGGCCTTCCATCTTTCCCTCCGGCCTTCCATCTTTCCCACCGGCCTTCCATCTTTCCCTCCGGCCTTCCATCTTTCCCTCCGGCCTTCCATCTTTCCGTATGGCCTTCCATCTTTCCCTCCTGCGTTCCATCTTTCCCTCGGGCCTTCCATCTTTCCCTCCGGCCTTCCATCTTTCCCTCCGGCTGGAAAGATGTAAGACCGGAGGGAAAGATGGAAGGCCTGAGGGAAAGATGGAAGGCTGGAGGGATCTTTCTCTCCGGCCTTCCATCTTTCCCTACTGCCAGAAAGATGGAAGGCCGGAGGGAAAGATGGAATGCCGGAGGGAAAGATGGAAGGCCGCAGGGAAAGACGGAAGGCCGGAGGGAAAGACGGAAGGCCGGAGGGAAAGACGGAAGGCTGGAGTGAAAGATGGAAGGCCAGAGGGGGAGATGGAAGGCTGGAGGAGGAAACGGAAGGCTGGAGGGGGAGACGGAAGGCTGGAGGGGGAGACGGAAGGCCGGAGGGGGAGACGGAAGGCCGGAGGGAGAGACGGAAGGCTGGAGGGAGAGACAGAAGGCCGGAAGGAGAGACGGAAGGCTGGAGGGAGAGACGTAAGGCAGGAGGGAGAGACGGAAGGCCGGAGGGAGAGACGGAAGTCCGGAGGGAGAGAAGGAAGGCCGGAGGGAGAGCCGGAAGGTGAGAGGGTGAGACGGAAGGCCGGAGGGAGAGATCGAAGGCCGGAGGGAAAGATGCCTTCCTTCCATCTTTCCCTCCGGCCTTCCATCTTTCCATCCGGCCTTCCATCTTTCCCTCCGGCCTTCCATCTTTCCCTCTGGCCTTCCATCTTTCCCTCCGGCCTTCCATCTTTCCCTCCGGCCTTCCATCTTTCCCTCCGGCTGGAAAGATGTAAGGCCAGAGGGAAAGATGGATAGCCTTAGGGAAAGATGGAAGGCCGGAGGGATCTTTCCCTCCTGCCTTCCATCTTTCCCTCCTGTCGGAAAGATGGAAGGCCGGAGGGAAAGATGGAAGGCTGGTGGGAAAGATGGAAGGCCGGAGGGAAAGATGGAAGGCAGGAGGGAAAGACGGAAGGCTGGATGGAAAGACGGAAGGCCAGAGGGAAAGACGGAAGGCCGGAGGGAAAGACGGAAGGCTGGAGGGAAAGACGGAAGGCCAGAGGGAGAGACGGAAGGCTGGAGGGAGAGACGGAAGTCCGGAAAGAGAGACGGAAGGCCGGAGGGGAAACGGAAGGCCGGAGGGGGAGACGGAAGGCCGGAGGGAGAGACGGAAGTCCGGAAAGAGAGACGGAAGGCCGGAGGGGAAACGGAAGGCCGGAGGGGGAGACGGAAGGCCGGAGGGAGAGACGGAAGGCTGGAGGGAGAGACGGAAGGCCGGAGGAAGAGATGGAAGGCCGGAGGCAGAGACGGAATGCCGGAGGGAGAGACGGAAGGCTGGAGGGAGAGACGGAAGGCCGGAGGAAGAGACGGAAGGTGGAGGGAGAGCCGGAAGGCGGGAGGGAGAGACGGAAGGCCAGAGGGAGAGACGGAAGGCCGGAGGGAGAGACGGATGGCTGGAGGGAGAAACGGAAGGCTGGAGGGAGAGACGGAAGGATGGAGGGAGAGACGGAAGGCCGGAGGGAGATATGGAAGGCCGGAGGGAAAGATCGAAGGCCGGAGGGAAAGATGCCTTCCTTCCATCTTTCCCTCCGGCCTCCCATCTTTCCCTCCGGCCTTCCATCTTTCCCTCCGGCCTTCCATCTTTCCCACCGGCCTTCCATCGTTCCCTCCGGCCTTCCATCTTTCCATCCGCCCTTCCATCTTTCCCTCGGGCCTTCCATCTTTCCCTCCGGCCTACCATCTTTCCCTCCGACCTTCCATATTTCCCTCCGGCCTTCCATCTTTCCCTCCGGCCTTACATCTTTCCCTTCTTCCCTCTAGCCTTACATCTTTCCCTCCAGCCTTCCATCTTTCCCTCCAGCTGGAAAGATGGAAGGCCAGAGGGAGAGACAGAAGGCCGGAGGGAGAGACGGAAGGACGGAGGGAGAGACGGAAGGCTGGAGGGAGAGACGGAAGGCCGGAGGGAGAGACGGAAGGCCAGAGGGAGAGACGGAAGGCCGGAGGGAGAGCCGGAAGGCGGGAGGGAGGGACGGAAGGCCAGAGGGAGAGACGGAAGGCCGGAGGGAGAGACGGAAGGACGGAGGGAGAGACGGAAGGCTGGAGGGAGATATGGAAGGCTGGAGGGAAAGATCGAAGGCCGGAGGGAAAGATCGAAGGCCGGAGGGAAAGATCGAAGGCCGGAGGGAAAGATGCCTTCCCTCCGACCTTCCATATTTCCCTCCGGCCTTCCATCTTTCCCTCCGGCCTTACATCTTTCCCTTCTTTCCCTCTAGCCTTACATCTTTCCCTCCAGCCTTCCATCTTTCCCTCCAGCTGGAGGGAGAGACGGAAGGCCGGAGGGAGAGACGGAAGGCCAGAGGGAGAGATGGAAGGCCGGACGGAGAGACGGAAGGCCGGAGGGAGAGATGGAAGGCCGGAGGGAGAGATGGAAGGCCGGAGGGAGAGATGGAAGGCCGGAGGGAGAGATGGAAGGCCGGAGGGCGAGATGGAAGGCCGGA
Organism: Chaetoderma sp. LZ-2023a; assembly: GCA_034401795.1. Taxonomy (NCBI): domain Eukaryota; kingdom Metazoa; phylum Mollusca; class Caudofoveata; order Chaetodermatida; family Chaetodermatidae; genus Chaetoderma; species Chaetoderma sp. LZ-2023a. The sequence goes on along the minus strand of CM067369.1, from coordinate 140,849,294 downwards.
GGGAGAGACGGAAGGCCGGAGGGAGAGACGGAAGGCCGGAGGGAGAGACGGAAGGCCGGAGGGAAAGATGGAAGGCTGGAGGGAAAGATGGAAGGCCGGAGGGAGAGGCGGAAGGCCGGAGGGAGAGTCGGAAGGCCGGAGGAAGAGATGGAAGACCGGAGGGAGAGATGGAAGGACGGAGGGAGAGATGGAAGGCCGGAGGGAGAGATGGAAGGCCGGAGGGAGAGATGGCAGGCCGGAGGGAGAGATGGAAGGCCGAAGGGAGAGATGGAAGGCCGGAGGGAAAGATGGAAGGCCGGAGGGAAAGATGCCTTCCTTCCATCTTTCCCTCCGGCCTTCCATCTTTCCCTCTGGCCTTCCATCTTTCCCTCCGGCCTAACATCTTTCCCTCCGGCCTTCCATCTTTCCGTCCTGCCTTCCATCTTTCCCTCCGGCCATACATCTTTCCCTCCAGCCTTACATCTTTCCCTCCAGCCTTCCATCTTTCCCTCCAGCCTTACATCTTTCCCTCCAGCCTTCCATCTTTCCCTCCGGCTGGAAAGATGGAAGGCCGGAGGGAGTGACGGAAGGCCAGAGGGAGAGACGGAAGGCCGGAGGGAGAGACGGAAGGCCGGAGGGAGAGATGGAAGGCCGGAGGGAGAGACGGAAGGCCGGAGGGAGAGACGGAAGGTCGGAGGGAGAGACATAAGGCCGAAGGGAGAGAGCGAAGGCTGGAGGGAGAGATGGAAAGCCGGAGGGAGAGACGGAAGGCCGGCGGGGGAGAAGGAAGGCCGGAGGGAGAGACGGAAGGCTGGACAGAGAGATGGAAGGCCGGAGGGAGAGATGGAAGGCCGGAGGGAGAGATGGAAGGCCGGAGGGAAAGATGGAAGGCCGGAGGGAAAGATGGAAGGCCGGACGGAAAGATGCCTTCCTTCCATCTTTCCCTCCGGCCTTCCATCTTTGCCTCCAGCCTTCCATCTTTCCCTATGGCCTTCCATCTTTCCCTCCGGCCTTCCATCTTTCCCTCCGGCCTTGCATCTTTTCCTCCGGCCTTGCATCTTTCCCTCCGGCCTTGCATCTTTCCCTCCGGCCTTCCATCTTTCCCTATGGCCTTCCATCTTTCCCTCCGGCTTTCCATCTTTCCCTCCGGCCTTACATGTTTCCCTTCTTTCCCTCCAGCCTTACATCTTTCCCTCCAGCCTTCCATCTTTCCCTCCGGCTGGAAAGATGGAAGGCCGGAGGGAGAGACAGAAGGCCGGAGGGAGAGACGGAAGGCCGGAGGGAGAGACGGAAGGCCGGAGGGAGAGATGGAAGGCCGGACGGAGAGACGGAAGGCCGGAGGGAGAGACGGAAGGCCGGAGGGAGAGATGGAGGCCGGAGGGAGAGATGGAAGGCCGGAGGGAGAGATGGAAGGCCGGATGGCGAGATGGAAGGCCGGAGGGAGAGACGGAAGGCCGGAGGGAGAGACGGAAGGCCGGAGGGAGAGACGGAAGGCCGGAGGGAGAGACGGAAGGCCGGAGGGAGAGACTGAAGGCCGGAGGGAGAGACGGAAGGCTGGAGGTAGAGACGGAAGGCCGGAGGGAGAGACGGAAGGCCGGAGGGAAAGGTGGAAGGCCGGAGGGAAAGATGGAAGGAAGGCATCTTTCCCTCCGGCCTTCCGTCTCTCCCTCCGGCCTTCCGTCTCTCCCTCCGGCCTTCCATCTTTCCCTCCGGCCTTCCATCTTTTCCTCCGGCCTTCCATCTTTCCCTCCGGCCTTACATCTTTCCCTCCAGCCTTACATCTTTCCCTCCGGCCTTCCATCTTTCCCTCCGGCTGGAAAGATATAAGGCCGGAGGGAAAGCTGGAAGGCCGGAGGGAAAGATGGAAGGCCGGAGGGATCTTTCCACCCGGCCTTCCATCTTTCCCTCCTGCCGGAATGATGGAAGGCCAGAGGGAAAGACGGAAGGCCGGAGGGAAAGACGGAAGGCCGGAGGGAAAGACGGAAGGCTGGAGGGAGAGATGGAAGGCCGGAGGGAAAGACGGAAGGCCAGGGGGAGAGACGGAAGGCCGGAGGGAGAGATGGAAGGCCGGACGGAGAGACGGAAGGCCGGAGGGAGAGATGGAAGGCCGGAGGGAGAGATGGAAGGCCGGAGGGAGAGATGGAAGGCCGGAGGGAGAGATGGAAGGCCGGAGGGCGAGATGGAAGGCCGGAGGGAGAGACGGAAGGCCGGAGGGAGAGACGGAAGGCCGGAGGGAGAGACGGAAGGCCGGAGGGAAAGATGGAAGGCTGGAGGGAAAGATGGAAGGCCGGAGGGAGAGGCGGAAGGCCGGAGGGAGAGTCGGAAGGCCGGAGGGAGAGATGGAAGACCGGAGGGAGAGATGGAAGGACGGAGGGAGAGATGGAAGGCCGGAGGGAGAGATGGAAGGCCGGAGGGAGAGATGGCAGGCCGGAGGGAGAGATGGAAGGCCGAAGGGAGAGATGGAAGGCCGGAGGGAAAGATGGAAGGCCGGAGGGAAAGATGCCTTCCTTCCATCTTTCCCTCCGGCCTTCCATCTTTCCCTCTGGCCTTCCATCTTTCCCTCCGGCCTAACATCTTTCCCTCCGGCCTTCCATCTTTCCGTCCTGCCTTCCATCTTTCCCTCCGGCCATACATCTTTCCCTCCAGCCTTACATCTTTCCCTCCAGCCTTCCATCTTTCCCTCCAGCCTTACATCTTTCCCTCCAGCCTTCCATCTTTCCCTCCGGCTGGAAAGATGGAAGGCCGGAGGGAGAGACGGAAGGCCAGAGGGAGAGACGGAAGGCCGGAGGGAGAGACGGAAGGCCGGAGGGAGAGATGGAAGGCCGGAGGGAGAGACGGAAGGCCGGAGGGAGAGACGGAAGGTCGGAGGGAGAGACAGAAGGCCGAAGGGAGAGAGCGAAGGCTGGAGGGAGAGATGGAAAGCCGGAGGGAGAGACGGAAGGCCGGCGGGGGAGAAGGAAGGCCGGAGGGAGAGACGGAAGGCTGGACAGAGAGATGGAAGGCCGGAGGGAGAGATGGAAGGCCGGAGGGAGAGATGGAAGGCCGGAGGGAAAGATGGAAGGCCGGAGGGAAAGATGGAAGGCCGGACGGAAAGATGCCTTCCTTCCATCTTTCCCTCCGGCCTTCCATCTTTGCCTCCAGCCTTCCATCTTTCCCTATGGCCTTCCATCTTTCCCTCCGGCCTTCCATCTTTCCCTCCGGCCTTGCATCTTTTCCTCCGGCCTTGCATCTTTCCCTCCGGCCTTGCATCTTTCCCTCCGGCCTTCCATCTTTCCCTATGGCCTTCCATCTTTCCCTCCGGCTTTCCATCTTTCCCTCCGGCCTTACATGTTTCCCTTCTTTCCCTCCAGCCTTACATCTTTCCCTCCAGCCTTCCATCTTTCCCTCCGGCTGGAAAGATGGAAGGCCGGAGGGAGAGACAGAAGGCCGGAGGGAGAGACGGAAGGCCGGAGGGAGAGACGGAAGGCCGGAGGGAGAGATGGAAGGCCGGACGGAGAGACGGAAGGCCGGAGGGAGAGACGGAAGGCCGGAGGGAGAGATGGAGGCCGGAGGGAGAGATGGAAGGCCGGAGGGAGAGATGGAAGGCCGGATGGCGAGATGGAAGGCCGGAGGGAGAGACGGAAGGCCGGAGGGAGAGACGGAAGGCCGGAGGGAGAGACGGAAGGCCGGAGGGAGAGACGGAAGGCCGGAGGGAGAGACTGAAGGCCGGAGGGAGAGACGGAAGGCTGGAGGTAGAGACGGAAGGCCGGAGGGAGAGACGGAAGGCCGGAGGGAAAGGTGGAAGGCCGGAGGGAAAGATGGAAGGAAGGCATCTTTCCCTCCGGCCTTCCGTCTCTCCCTCCGGCCTTCCGTCTCTCCCTCCGGCCTTCCATCTTTCCCTCCGGCCTTCCATCTTTTCCTCCGGCCTTCCATCTTTCCCTCCGGCCTTACATCTTTCCCTCCAGCCTTACATCTTTCCCTCCGGCCTTCCATCTTTCCCTCCGGCTGGAAAGATATAAGGCCGGAGGGAAAGCTGGAAGGCCGGAGGGAAAGATGGAAGGCCGGAGGGATCTTTCCACCCAGCCTTCCATCTTTCCCTCCTGCCGGAATGATGGAAGGCCAGAGGGAAAGACGGAAGGCCGGAGGGAAAGACGGAAGGCCGGAGGGAAAGACGGAAGGCTGGAGGGAGAGATGGAAGGCCGGAGGGAAAGACGGAAGGCCAGGGGGAGAGACGGAAGGCCGGAGGGAGAGATGGAAGGCCGGACGGAGAGACGGAAGGCCGGAGGGAGAGATGGAAGGCCGGAGGGAGAGATGGAAGGCCGGAGGGAGAGATGGAAGGCCGGAGGGAGAGATGGAAGGCCGGAGGGCGAGATGGAAGGCCGGAGGGAGAGACGGAAGGCCGGAGGGAGAGACGGAAGGCCGGAGGGAGAGACGGAAGGCCGGAGGGAAAGATGGAAGGCTGGAGGGAAAGATGGAAGGCCGGAGGGAGAGGCGGAAGGCCGGAGGGAGAGTCGGAAGGCCGGAGGGAGAGATGGAAGACCGGAGGGAGAGATGGAAGGACGGAGGGAGAGATGGAAGGCCGGAGGGAGAGATGGAAGGCCGGAGGGAGAGATGGCAGGCCGGAGGGAGAGATGGAAGGCCGAAGGGAGAGATGGAAGGCCGGAGGGAAAGATGGAAGGCCGGAGGGAAAGATGCCTTCCTTCCATCTTTCCCTCCGGCCTTCCATCTTTCCCTCTGGCCTTCCATCTTTCCCTCCGGCCTAACATCTTTCCCTCCGGCCTTCCATCTTTCCGTCCTGCCTTCCATCTTTCCCTCCGGCCATACATCTTTCCCTCCAGCCTTACATCTTTCCCTCCAGCCTTCCATCTTTCCCTCCAGCCTTACATCTTTCCCTCCAGCCTTCCATCTTTCCCTCCGGCTGGAAAGATGGAAGGCCGGAGGGAGAGACGGAAGGCCAGAGGGAGAGACGGAAGGCCGGAGGGAGAGACGGAAGGCCGGAGGGAGAGATGGAAGGCCGGAGGGAGAGACGGAAGGCCGGAGGGAGAGACGGAAGGTCGGAGGGAGAGACAGAAGGCCGAAGGGAGAGAGCGAAGGCTGGAGGGAGAGATGGAAAGCCGGAGGGAGAGACGGAAGGCCGGCGGGGGAGAAGGAAGGCCGGAGGGAGAGACGGAAGGCTGGACAGAGAGATGGAAGGCCGGAGGGAGAGATGGAAGGCCGGAGGGAGAGATGGAAGGCCGGAGGGAAAGATGGAAGGCCGGAGGGAAAGATGGAAGGCCGGACGGAAAGATGCCTTCCTTCCATCTTTCCCTCCGGCCTTCCATCTTTGCCTCCAGCCTTCCATCTTTCCCTATGGCCTTCCATCTTTCCCTCCGGCCTTCCATCTTTCCCTCCGGCCTTGCATCTTTTCCTCCGGCCTTGCATCTTTCCCTCCGGCCTTGCATCTTTCCCTCCGGCCTTCCATCTTTCCCTATGGCCTTCCATCTTTCCCTCCGGCTTTCCATCTTTCCCTCCGGCCTTACATGTTTCCCTTCTTTCCCTCCAGCCTTACATCTTTCCCTCCAGCCTTCCATCTTTCCCTCCGGCTGGAAAGATGGAAGGCCGGAGGGAGAGACAGAAGGCCGGAGGGAGAGACGGAAGGCCGGAGGGAGAGACGGAAGGCCGGAGGGAGAGATGGAAGGCCGGACGGAGAGACGGAAGGCCGGAGGGAGAGACGGAAGGCCGGAGGGAGAGATGGAGGCCGGAGGGAGAGATGGAAGGCCGGAGGGAGAGATGGAAGGCCGGATGGCGAGATGGAAGGCCGGAGGGAGAGACGGAAGGCCGGAGGGAGAGACGGAAGGCCGGAGGGAGAGACGGAAGGCCGGAGGGAGAGACGGAAGGCCGGAGGGAGAGACTGAAGGCCGGAGGGAGAGACGGAAGGCTGGAGGGAGAGACGGAAGGCCGGAGGGAGAGACGGAAGGCCGGAGGGAAAGGTGGAAGGCCGGAGGGAAAGATGGAAGGAAGGCATCTTTCCCTCCGGCCTTCCGTCTCTCCCTCCGGCCTTCCGTCTCTCCCTCCGGCCTTCCATCTTTCCCTCCAGCCTTCCATCTTTCCTCCGGCCTTCCATCTTTCCCTCCGGCCTTACATCTTTCCCTCCAGCCTTACATCTTTCCCTCCGGCCTTCCATCTTTCCCTCCGGCTGGAAAGATGTAAGGCCGGAGGGAAAGCTGGAAGGCCGGAGGGAAAGATGGAAGGCCGGAGGGATCTTTCCACCCGGCCTTCCATCTTTCCCTCCTGCCGGAATGATGGAAGGCCAGAGGGAAAGACGGAAGGCCGGAGGGAAAGACGGAAGGCCGGAGGGAAAGACGGAAGGCTGGAGGGAGAGATGGAAGGCTGGAGGGAAAGACGGAAGGCCAGGGGGAGAGACGGAAGGCCGGAGGGAGAGATGGAAGGCCGGAGGGAGAGACGGAAGGCCGGAGGGAGAGACGGAAGGCTGGAGGGGGAGACGGAAAGCCGGAGGGAGAAACGGAAGGCTGGAGGGAGAGACGGACGGCCTTAGGGAGAGACGGAAGGCCGGAGGGAGAGACGGAAGGATGGAGGGAGAGATGGAAGGCCGGAGGGAACGACGGAAGGCTGGAGGGAGAGACGGAAAGCTGGAGGGAGAGACGGAAGGCCGGAGGGAGAGACGGAAGGCTGGAGGGAGAGATGGAAGGCCGGAGGGAGAGATGGAAGGCCGGAGGGAGAGATGGCAGGCCGGAGGGAGAGATGGCAGGCCGGAGGGAGAGATGGAAGGCAAGAGAGAGAGAGATGGAAGGCCGGAGGGAAAGATGGAAGGCCGGAGGGAAAGATGGAGGGCCGGAGGGAAAGTTGAAGGCCATAGGGAAAGATGGAAGGCAGGAGGGAAATATGGAAGGCCGAAGGGAAAGATGGAAGGCCGGAGGGAAAGATGGAAGGAAGGCATCTTTCCCTCCGGCCTTCCGTCTCTCCCTCCGGCCTTCCGTCTCTCCCTCCGGCCTTCCATCTTTCCCTATGGCCTTCCAACTTTCCCTCCGGCCCTCCATCTTTCCCTCCGGCCTTCCATCTTTCCCTCCGGCCTTCCATCTTTTCCTCCGGCCTTCCATCTTTCCCTCCGGCCTTACATCTTTCCCTCCAGCCTTACATCTTTCCCTCCAGCCTTACATCTTTCCCTCCAGCCTTACATCTTTCCCTCCAGCCTTCCATCTTTCCCTCCAGCCTTACATCTTTACCTCCAGCCTTCCATCTTTCCCTCCAGCCTTACATCTTTCCCTCCAGCCTTCCATCTTTCTCTCCAGCTGGAAAGATGGAAGGCCGGAGGGAGAGACGGAAGGCCAGAGGGAGAATCGGAAGGCCGGATGGAGAGACGGAAGGCCGGAGGGACACACGGAAGGCCGGAGGGAGAGACGGAAGGCCGGAGGGAGAGACGGAAGGACGGAGGGAGAGAGGGAAGGCCGGAGGGAGAAAGGGAAGGCCGGAGGGAGAGAGGGAAGGCCGGAGGGCGAGACGGAAGGCTGGAGGGAGAGACGGAAGGCCGGAGGGAGAGACGGAAGGCCGGAGGGAGAGACGGAAGACCTGAGGGAGAGATGGAAGGCCGGAGGGAGAGATGGAAGGCCGGAGGGAGAGATGGCAGTCCGGATGGAGAAATGGCAGGCCGGAGGGAGAGATGGAAGGCAAGAGAGAGAGATGGAAGGCCGGAGGGAAAGATGGAAGGCCGGAGGGAAAGATAACCTTCCTTCCATCTTTCCCTCCGGCCTTCCATCTTTCCCTCTGGAGGGAAAGACGGAAGGCTGGAGGGAAAGACGGAAGGCCGGCGGGAAAGATGGAAGGCCGGAGGGCGAGACGGAAGACGGGAGGGAGAGACGGAAGGCCGGAGGGAGAGACGGAAGGTGGGAGGGAGAGACGGAAGGCCGGAGGGAGAGACGGAAGGCTGGAGGGAGAGACGGAAGGCCGGAGGGAGAGATGGAAGGCGGGAGGGAGAGATGGAAGGCCGGAGGGAGAGACGAAAGGACGGAGGGAGAGACGGAAGGACGGAGGGAGAGAGGGAAGGCCGGAGGGAGAGATGGAAGGCCGGAGGGAGAGATGGCAGGCCGGAGGGAGAGACGGAAGGCAGGAGGGAGAGACGGAACGCCGGAGGGAGAGACGGAAGGCCGGACGAAGAGACGGAAGGCCAGAGGGAGAGCCGGAAGGAGGGAGGGAGAGACGGAAGGCCGGAGGGAGAGACGGAAGGCTGGAGGGAGAGACGGAAGGACGGAGGGAGAGACGGAAGGCCGGAGGGAGATATGCAAGGCCGGAGGGAAAGATTGAAGGCCGGAGGGAAAGATGCCTTCCTTCCATCTTTCCCTCCGGCCTTCCACCTTTCCCTCCGGCCTTCCATCTTTCCCTCCGGCCTCCATCTTTCCCTCTGGCCTTCCATCTTTCCCTATGGCCTTCCATCTTTCCCTCCGGCCTACCATCTTTCCCTCCGGCCTTCCATCTTTCCCTCCGGCCTTCCATCTTTCCCTTCTTTCCCTCCGGCCTTACATCTTTCCCTTCTTTCCCTCCAGCCTTCCATCTTTCCCTCCGGCTGGAAAGATGGAAGGCCGGAGGGAGAGACGGAAGGCGGGAGGGAGAGACGGAAGGCTGGAGGGAGAGACGGAAGGCCGGAGGGAGAGACGGAAGGCCGGAGGGAGAGACGGAATGTCAGAGGGAGAGACAGAAGGCCGAAGGGAGAGAGCGAAGGCCGGAGGGAGAGACGGAAGGCCGGAGGGAGAGACGGAAGGCTGGAGGGGGAGACGGAAGGCCGGAGGGAGAGACGGAAGGCCGGAGGGAGAGATGGAAGGCCGGAGGGAGAGATGGAAGGCCGGAGGGAGAGATGGAAGGCCGGAGGGAGAGATGGAAAGCCGGAGGGAAAGATGGAAGGCCGGAGGGAAAGATGGAAGGCCGGAGGGAAAGATGCCTTCCTTCCATCTTTCCCTCCGGCCTTCCATCTTTCCCTCCGGCCTTCCATCTTTCCCTATGGCCTTCCATCTTTCCCTCTGGCCTTCCATCTTTCCCTCCGGCCTTCCATCTTACCCTCCGGCCTTCCATCTTTCCCTCCGGCCTTCCATCTTTCCCTCCGGCCTTCCATCTTTAACTCCGGCTGGAAAGATGTAAGGCCGGAGGGAAAGATGGAAGGCCGGAGGGAAAGATGGAAGGCCGGAGGGAGAGATGGAAGGCCGGAGGGAAAGATGGAAGGCCGGAGGGAAAGATGCCTTCCTTCCATCTTTCCCTCCGGCCTTCCATCTTTCCCTATGGCCTTCCATCTTTCCCTCGGGCCTTCCATCTTTCCCTCCGGCCTACCATCTTTCCCTCCGGCCATCCATCTTTCCCTCCAGCCTTCCATCTTTCCCTCCAGCCTTACATCTTTCCCTCCAGCCTTCCATCTTTCCCTCTGGCTGGAAAAATGGAAGGCCGGAGGGAGAGACGGAAGGCCGGAGGGAGAGATGGAAGGACGGAGGGAGAGACGGAAGGACGGAGGGAGAGAGGGAAGGCTGGAGGGAGAGAGGGAAAGCCAGAGGGAGAGACGGAAGGCCGGAGGGAGAGACGGAAGGCAGGAGGGAGAGACGGAAGGCCGGAGGGAGAGACGGAAGGCCGGAGGGAGAGACGGAAGGCCGGAGGGAGAGCCGGAAGGTGGGAGGGAGAGACGGAAGGCTGGAGGGAGAGACGGAAGGCCGGAGGGAGAGACGGAAGGACGGAGGGAGAGACGGAAGGCCGGAGGGAGATATGCAATTCCGGAGGGATAGATGGAAGGCCGGAGGTAAAGATGCCTTCCTTCCATCTTACCCTCCGGCCTTCCACCTTTCCCTCCGGCCTTCCATCTTTCCCTCCGGCCTCCATCTTTCCCTCCGGCCTTCCATCTTTCCCTATGGCCTTCCATCTTTCCCTCCGGCCTACCATCTTTCCCTCCGGCCTTCCATCTTTCCCTCCGGCCTTCCATCTTTCCCTTCTTTCCCTCCGGCCTTACATCTTTCCCTTCTTTCCCTCCAGCCTTCCATCTTTCCCTCCGGCTGGAAAGATGGAAGGCCGGAGGGAGAGATGGAAGGCCGGAGGGAGAGACGGAAGGCCGGAGGGAGAGACGGAAGGCCCGAGGGAGAGACGGAAGGCCGGAGGGAGAGACGGAAGGCCGGAGGGGGAGACGGAAGGCCGGAGGGAGAGACGGAAGGCCGGAGGGAGAGATGGAAGGCCGGATGGAGAGATGGAAGGCCAGAGGGAGAGATGGAAGGCCGGAGGGAGAGATGGAAGGCCGGAGGGAAAGATGGAAGGCCGGAGGGAAAGATGGAAGGCCGGAGGGAAAGATGCCTTCCTTCCATCTTTCCCTCCGGCCTTCCATCTTTCCCTCCGGCCTTCCATCTTTCCCTATGGCCTTCCATCTTTCCCTCCGGCCTTCCATCTTTCCCTCCGGCCTTCCATCTTACCCTCTGGCCTTCCATCTTTCCCTCGGGCCTTCCATCTTTCCCTCGGGCCTTCCATCTTTCCCTCCGGCCTTCCATCTTTCCCTCCGGCCTTCCATCTTTCCCTCCGGCCTTCCATCTTTCCCTCCGGCTGGAAAGATGTAAGGCTGGAGGGAAAGATGGAAGGCCGGAGGGAAAGATGGAAGGCCGGAGGGATCTTTCCACCTGGCCTTCCATCTTTCCCTCCTGCCGGAATGATAGAAGGCCAGAGGGAAAGACGGAAGGCCGGAGGGAAAGACGGAAGGCCAGAGGGAAAGACGGAAGGCTGGAGGGAGAGATGGAAGGCCGGAGGGAAAGACGGAAGGCCAGGGGGAGAGACGGAAGGCCGGAGGGAGAGACGGAAGGCCGGAGGGAGAGACGGAAGGCCGGAGGGAGAGACGGAAGGCTGGAGGGGGAGACGGAAAGACGGAGGGAGAGACGGAAGGCTGGAGGGAGAGACGGAAGGCCTGAGGGAGAGACGGAAGGCCGGAGGGAGAGACGGAAGGATGGAGGGAGAGATGGAAGGCCGGAGGGAATGACGGAAGGCTGGAGGGAGAGACGGAAAGCTGGAGGGAGAGACGGAAGGTCGGAGGGAGAGACGGAAGGCCGGAGGGAGAGACGGAAGGCCGGAGGGAGAGACGGAAGGCCTGAGGGAGAGACGGAAGGCCGGAGGGAGAGACGGAAGGTCGGAGGGAGAGACGGAAGGCCGGAGGGAGAGACGGAAGGCCGGAGGGAGAGACGGAAGGCCGGAGGGAAAGATGCCTTCCTTCCATCTTTCCCTCCAGCCTTCCATCTTTCCCTCCGGCCTTCCATCTTTCCCTCCAGCCTTCCATCTTTCCCTATGGCCTTCCAACTTTCCCTCCGGCCCTCCATCTTTCCCTCCGGCCTTCCATCTTTCCCTCCGGCCTTCCATCTTTCCCTCCGGCCTTACATATTTCCCTCCGGCCTTACATCTTTCCCTCCAGCCTTACATCTTTCCCTCCAGCCTTACATCTTTCCCTCCAGCCTTACATCTTTCCCTCCAGCCTTACATCTTTCCCTCCAGCCTTACATCTTTCCCTCCAGCCTTCCATCTTTCTCTCCGACTGGAAAGATGGAAGGTCGCAGGGAGAGACGGAAGGCCAGAGGGAGAGACGGAAGTCCGGATGGAGAGACGGAAGGCCGGAGGGACAAACGGAAGGCCGGAGGGAGAGACAGAAGGCCGGAGGGAGAGACGGAAGGACTGAGGGAGAGAGGGAAGGCCGGAGGGAGAGAGGGAAGGCCGGAGGGAGAGAGGGAAGGCCGGAGGGCGAAACGGAAGGCCGGAGGGAGAGACGGAAGGCCGGAGGGAAAGATGCCTTCCTTCCATCTTTCCCTCCGGCCTTCCATCTTTCCCTATGGCCTTCCATCTTTCCCTCGGGCCTTCCATCTTTCCCTCCGGCCTACCATCTTTCCCTCCGGCCATCCATCTTTCCCTCCAGCCTTCCATCTTTCCCTCCAGCCTTACATCTTTCCCTCCAGCCTTCCATCTTTCCCTCTGGCTGGAAAAATGGAAGGCCGGAGGGAGAGACGGAAGGCCGGAGGGAGAGATGGAAGGACGGAGGGAGAGACGGAAGGACGGAGGGAGAGAGGGAAGGCTGGAGGGAGAGAGGGAAAGCCAGAGGGAGAGACGGAAGGCCGGAGCGAGAGACGGAAGGCAGGAGGGAGAGACGGAAGGCCGGAGGGAGAGACGGAAGGCCGGAGGGAGAGACGGAAGGCCGGAGGGAGAGCCGGAAGGTGGGAGGGAGAGACGGAAGGCTGGAGGGAGAGACGGAAGGCCGGAGGGAGAGACGGAAGGACGGAGGGAGAGACGGAAGGCCGGAGGGAGATATGCAATTCCGGAGGGATAGATGGAAGGCCGGAGGTAAAGATGCCTTCCTTCCATCTTACCCTCCGGCCTTCCACCTTTCCCTCCGGCCTTCCATCTTTCCCTCCGGCCTCCATCTTTCCCTCCGGCCTTCCATCTTTCCCTATGGCCTTCCATCTTTCCCTCCGGCCTACCATCTTTCCCTCCGGCCTTCCATCTTTCCCTCCGGCCTTCCATCTTTCCCTTCTTTCCCTCCGGCCTTACATCTTTCCCTTCTTTCCCTCCAGCCTTCCATCTTTCCCTCCGGCTGGAAAGATGGAAGGCCGGAGGGAGAGATGGAAGGCCGGAGGGAGAGACGGAAGGCCGGAGGGAGAGACGGAAGGCCCGAGGGAGAGACGGAAGGCCGGAGGGAGAGACGGAAGGCCGGAGGGGGAGACGGAAGGCCGGAGGGAGAGACGGAAGGCCGGAGGGAGAGATGGAAGGCCGGATGGAGAGATGGAAGGCCAGAGGGAGAGATGGAAGGCCGGAGGGAGAGATGGAAGGCCGGAGGGAAAGATGGAAGGCCGGAGGGAAAGATGGAAGGCCGGAGGGAAAGATGCCTTCCTTCCATCTTTCCCTCCGGCCTTCCATCTTTCCCTCCGGCCTTCCATCTTTCCCTATGGCCTTCCATCTTTCCCTCCGGCCTTCCATCTTTCCCTCCGGCCTTCCATCTTACCCTCTGGCCTTCCATCTTTCCCTCGGGCCTTCCATCTTTCCCTCGGGCCTTCCATCTTTCCCTCCGGCCTTCCATCTTTCCCTCCGGCCTTCCATCTTTCCCTCCGGCCTTCCATCTTTCCCTCCGGCTGGAAAGATGTAAGGCTGGAGGGAAAGATGGAAGGCCGGAGGGAAAGATGGAAGGCCGGAGGGATCTTTCCACCTGGCCTTCCATCTTTCCCTCCTGCCGGAATGATAGAAGGCCAGAGGGAAAGACGGAAGGCCGGAGGGAAAGACGGAAGGCCAGAGGGAAAGACGGAAGGCTGGAGGGAGAGATGGAAGGCCGGAGGGAAAGACGGAAGGCCAGGGGGAGAGACGGAAGGCCGGAGGGAGAGACGGAAGGCCGGAGGGAGAGACGGAAGGCCGGAGGGAGAGACGGAAGGCTGGAGGGGGAGACGGAAAGACGGAGGGAGAGACGGAAGGCTGGAGGGAGAGACGGAAGGCCTGAGGGAGAGACGGAAGGCCGGAGGGAGAGACGGAAGGATGGAGGGAGAGATGGAAGGCCGGAGGGAATGACGGAAGGCTGGAGGGAGAGACGGAAAGCTGGAGGGAGAGACGGAAGGTCGGAGGGAGAGACGGAAGGCCGGAGGGAGAGACGGAAGGCCGGAGGGAGAGACGGAAGGCCTGAGGGAGAGACGGAAGGCCGGAGGGAGAGACGGAAGGTCGGAGGGAGAGACGGAAGGCCGGAGGGAGAGACGGAAGGCCGGAGGGAGAGACGGAAGGCCGGAGGGAAAGATGCCTTCCTTCCATCTTTCCCTCCAGCCTTCCATCTTTCCCTCCGGCCTTCCATCTTTCCCTCCAGCCTTCCATCTTTCCCTATGGCCTTCCAACTTTCCCTCCGGCCCTCCATCTTTCCCTCCGGCCTTCCATCTTTCCCTCCGGCCTTCCATCTTTCCCTCCGGCCTTACATATTTCCCTCCGGCCTTACATCTTTCCCTCCAGCCTTACATCTTTCCCTCCAGCCTTACATCTTTCCCTCCAGCCTTACATCTTTCCCTCCAGCCTTACATCTTTCCCTCCAGCCTTACATCTTTCCCTCCAGCCTTCCATCTTTCTCTCCGACTGGAAAGATGGAAGGTCGCAGGGAGAGACGGAAGGCCAGAGGGAGAGACGGAAGTCCGGATGGAGAGACGGAATGCCGGAGGGACAAACGGAAGGCCGGAGGGAGAGACAGAAGGCCGGAGGGAGAGACGGAAGGACTGAGGGAGAGAGGGAAGGCCGGAGGGAGAGAGGGAAGGCCGGAGGGAGAGAGGGAAGGCCGGAGGGCGAAACGGAAGGCCGGAGGGAGAGACGGAAGGCCGGAGGGAGAGACGGAAGGCCGGAGGGAGATACGGAAGGCCGGCGGGAGAGACGGAAGACCGGAGGGAGAGATGGAAGGCCGGAGTGAGAGATGGAAGGCCGGAGGGAGAGATCGCAGGCCGGAGGGAGAGATGGCAGGCCGGAGGGAGAGATGGAAGGCCGGAGAGAGAGATGGAAGGCCGGAGGGAAAGATGGAAGGCCGGAGGGAAAGATGCCTTCCTTCCATCTTTCCCTCCGGCCTTCCATCTTTCCCTCTGGAGGGAAAGACGGAAGGCTGGAGGGAAAGACGGAAGGCCGGAGGGAGAGACGGAAGGCGGGAGGGAGAGACGGAAGGCGGGAGGGAGAGACGGAAGGCCGGAGGGAGAGACGGAAGGCCGGAGGGAGAGACGGAAGGCCGGAGGGAGAGATGGAAGGCGGAAGGGAGAGATGGAAGGCCGGAGGGAGAGATGGAAGGCCGGAGGGAGAGATGGAAGGCCGGAGGGAGAGATGGAAGGCCGGAGGGAGAGATGGAAGGCCGGAGGGAAAGATGGAAGGCCGGAGGGAAAGATGCCTTCCTTCCATCTTTGCCTCCGGCCTTCCATCTTTCCCTATGGCCTTCCATCTTTCCCTCCAGCCTACCATCTTTCCCTCCGGCCTTCCATCTTTCCCTCCGGCCTCCATCTTGCCCTCCTGCCTTACATCTTTCCCTCCAGCCTTACATCTTTCCCTCCAGCCTTACATCTTTCCCTCCAGCCTTACATCTTTCCCTCCAGCCTTACATCTTTCCCTCCAGCCTTCCATCTTTCCCTCCGGCCTCCATCTTGCCCTCCAGCCTTACATCTTTCCCTCCAGCCTTACATCTTTCCCTCAAGCCTTACATCTTTCCCTCCCGCCTTACATCTTTCCCTCCAGCCTTACATCTTTCCCTCCAGCCTTCCATCTTTCCCTCCAGCTGGAAAGATGGAAGGCCGGAGGGAGAGACGGAAGGCCGGAGGGAGAGACGGAAGGCCGGAGGGAGAGATGGAAGGCTGGAGGGAGAGACGGAAGGCTGGAGGGAGAGACGGAAGGCCGGAGGGACAGACGGAAGGCCGGAGGGAGAGACGGAAGGCCGGAGGGAGAAACGGAAGGACGGAGGCAGAGACGGAAGGACGGAGGGAGAGAGGGAAGGCCGGAGGGAGCGAGGGAAGGCCGGAGGGAAAGATGGAAGGCCGCAGGGAATGATGCCTTCCGTCTCACCCTCCGGCCTTCTGTCTCTCCCTCCGGCCTTCCCTCTCTCCCTCCGGCCCTCCCTCTCTCCCTCCGTCCTTCCGTCTCTGCCTCCGTCCTTCCGTTTCTCCCTCTGGCCTTCTGTCTCTCCCTCCAGCCTTACATCTTTCCCTCCAGCCTTACATCTTTCCCTCCAGCCTTACATCTTTCCCTCCAGCCTTACATCTTTACCTCCAGCCTTCCATCTTTCCCTCCGGCCTCCATCTTGCCCTCCAGCCTTACATCTTTCCCTCCAGCCTTACATCTTTCCCTCCAGCCTTACATCTTTCCCTCCCGCCTTACATCTTTCCATCCAGCCTTACATCTTTCCCTCCAGCCTTCCATCTTTCCCTCCAGCTGGAAAGATGGAAGGCCGGAGGGAGAGACGGAAGGCCGGAGGGAGAGACGGAAGGCCGGAGGGAGAGATGGAAGGCTGGAGGGAGAGACGGAAGGCCGGAGGGACAGACGGAAGGCCGGAGGGAGAGACAGAAGGCCGGAGGGAGAAACGGAAGGACGGAGGCAGAGACGGAAGGACGGAGGGAGAGAGGGAAGGCCGGAGGGAGCGAGGGAAGGCCGGAGGGAGAGACAGAAGGCCGGAGGGTGAGACGGAATGCTGGAGGGATAGACGGAAGGCTGGAGGGAGAGACGGAAGGCCGGAGGGAGAGACGGAAGGCGGAGGGAGAGACAGAAGACCGGAGGGAGAGATGGAAGGCCGGAGGGAGAGATGGAAGGTCGGAGGGAGAGATGGCAGGCCGGAGGGAGAGATGGCAGGCCGGAGGGAGAGATGGAAGGCCGGAGGGAGAGACGGAAGACCGGAGGGAGAGATGGAAGGCCGGAGGGAGAGATGGCAGGCCGGAGGGAGAGATGGCAGGCCGGAGGAAGAGATGGAAGGTCGGAGAGAGAGATGGAAGGACGGAGGGAAAGATGGAAGGCCGGAGGGAAGATGCCTTCCTTCCATCTTTCCCTCCGGCCTTCCATCTTTCCCTCTGGAGGGAAAGACAGAAGGCTGGAGGGAAAGACGGAAGGCGGGAGGGAGAGACGGAAGGCCAGAGGGAGAGACGGAAGGCCGGAGGGAGAGACGGAAGGCCGGAGGGAGAGATGGAAGGCGGGAGGGAGAGATGGAAGGCCGGAGGGAGAGATGGAAGGCCGGAGTGAGAGATGGAAGGCCGGAGGGAGAGATGGAAGGCCGGAGGGAAAGATGGAAGGCCGGAGGGAAAGATGCCTTCCTTCCATCTTTGCCTCCGGCCTTCCATCTTTCCCTATGGCCTTCCATCTTTCCCTCCAGCCTACCATCTTTCCCTCCGGCCTTCCATCTTTCCCTCCGGCCTTCCATCTTTGCCTCCGGCCTCCATCTTGCCCTCCAGCCTTACATCTTTCCCTCCAGCCTTACATCTTTCCCTCCAGCGTTCCATCTTTCCCTCCGGCCTCCATCTTGCCCTCCAGCCTTACATCTTTCCCTCCAGCCTTACATCTTTCCCTCCAGCCTTACATCTTTCCCTCCCGCCTTACATCTTTCCATCCAGCCTTACATCTTTCCCTCCAGCCTTCCATCTTTCCCTCCAGCTGGAAAGATGGAAGGCCGGAGGGAGAGACGGAAGGCCGGAGGGAGAGACGGAAGGCCGGAGGGAGAGACAGAAGGCCGGAGGGAGAAACGGAAGGACGGAGGCAGAGACGGAAGGACGGAGGGAGAGAGGGAAGACCGGAGGGAGCGAGGGAAGGCTGGATGGAGAGACAGATGGCCGGAGGGTGAGACGGAAGGCTGGAGGGAGAGACGGAAGGCTGGAGGGAGAGACGGAAGGCCGGAGGGAGAGACGGAAGGCGGAGGGAGAGACAGAAGACCGGAGGGAGAGATGGAAGGCCGGAGGGAGAGATGGAAGGCCGGAGGGAGAGATGGCAGGCCGGAGGGAGAGATGGCAGGCCGGAGGGAGAGATGGAAGGCCGGAGGGAGAGACGGAAGACCGGAGGGAGAGATGGAAGGCCGGAGGGAGAGATGGCAGGCCGGAGGGAGAGATGGCAGGCCGGAGGGAGAGATGGAAGGCCGGAGAGAGAGATGGAAGGCCGGAGGGAAAGATGGAAGGCCGAAGGGAAGATGCCTTCCTTCCATCTTTCCCTCCGGCCTTCCATCTTTCCCTCTGGAGGGAAAGACAGAAGGCTGGAGGGAAAGACGGAAGGCCGGTGGGAAAGATGGAAGGACGGAGGGAGAGACGGAAGGCGGGAGGGAGAGACGGAAGGCCAGAGGGAGAGACGCAAGGCCGGAGGGAGAGACGGAAGGCCGGAGGGAGAGATGGAAGGCGGGAGGGAGAGATGGAAGGCCGGAGGGAGAGATGGAAGGCCGGAGGGAGAGATGGAAGGCCGGAGGGAGAGATGGAAGGCGGGAGGGAGAGACAGAAGGCCGGAGGGAGAGACGGAAGGCCGGAGGGAGAGACAGAAGGCCGGAGGGAGAGACGGAAGGCCGGAGGGAGAGACGGAAGGCCGGAGGGAGAGATGGAAGGCCGGAGGGAGAGATGGAAGGCCGGAGGGAGAGATGGAAGGCCGGAGGGAGAGATGGAAGGCCGGAGGGAGAGATGGAAGGCCGGAGGGAAAGATGGAAGGCCGCAGGGAATGATGCCTTCCGTCTCACCCTCCGGCCTTCTGTCTCTCCCTCCGGCCTTCCCTCTCTCCCTCCGGCCCTCCCTCTCTCCCTCCGTCCTTCCGTCTCTGCCTCCGTCCTTCCGTTTCTCCCTCTGGCCTTCTGTCTCTCCCTCCAGCCTTACATCTTTCCCTCCAGCCTTACATCTTTCCCTCCAGCCTTACATCTTTCCCTCCAGCCTTCCATCTTTCCCTCCGGCCTCCATCTTGCCCTCCAGCCTTACATCTTTCCCTCCAGCCTTACATCTTTCCCTCCAGCCTTACATCTTTCCCTCCCGCCTTACATCTTTCCATCCAGCCTTATATCTTTCCCTCCAGCCTTCCATCTTTCCCTCCAGCTGGAAAGATGGAAGGCCGGAGGGAGAGACGGAAGGCCGGAGGGAGAGACGGAAGGCCGGAGGGAGAGATGGAAGGCTGGAGGGAGAGACGGAAGGCCGGAGGGACAGACGGAAGGCCGGAGGGAGAGACAGAAGGCCGGAGGGAGAAACGGAAGGACGGAGGCAGAGACGGAAGGACGGAGGGAGAGATGGAAGGCCGGAGGGAGCGAGGGAAGGCCGGAGGGAGAGACAGAAGGCCGGAGGGTGAGACGGAAGGCTGGAGGGATAGACGGAAGGCTGAATGGAGAGACGGAAGGTCGGAGGGAGAGACGGAAGGCGGAGGGAGAGACAGAAGACCGGAGGGAGAGATGGAAGGCCGGAGGGAGAGATGGAAGGCCGGAGGGAGAGATGGCAGGCCGGAGGGAGAGATGGCAGGCCGAGGGAGAGATGGAAGGCCGGAGGGAGAGACGGAAGACCGGAGGGAGAGATGGAAGGCCGGAGGGAGAGATGGCAGGCCGGAGGGAGAGATGGCAGGCCGGAGGGAGAGATGGAAGGCCGGAGGGAAAGATGGAAGGCCGGAGGGAAGATGCCTTCCTTCCATCTTTCCCTCCGGCCTTCCATCTTTCCCTCTGGAGGGAAAGACAGAAGGCTGGAGGGAAAGACGGAAGGCCGGTGGGAAAGATGGAAGGACGGAGGGAGAGACGGAAGGCGGGAGGGAGAGACGAAAGGCCAGAGGGAGAGACGGAAGGCCGGAGGGAGAGACGGAAGGCCGGAGGGAGAGATGGAAGGCGGGAGGGTGAGATGGAAGGCCGGAGGGAGAGATGGAAGGCCGGAGGGAGATATGGAAGGCCGGAGGGAGAGATGGAAGGCCGGAGGGAAAGATGGAAGGCCGGATGGAAAGATGCCTTCCTTCCATCTTTGCCTCCGGCCTTCCATCTTTCCCTATGGCCTTCCATCTTTCCCTCCCGCCTTACATCTTTCCATCCAGCCTTACATCTTTCCCTCCAGCCTTCCATCTTTCCCTCCAGCTGGAAAGATGGAAGGCCGGAGGGAGAGACGGAAGGCCGGAGGGAGAGACGGAAGGCCGGAGGGAGAGATGGAAGGCTGGAGGGAGAGACGGAAGGCCGGAGGGACAGACGGAAGGCCGGAAGGAGAGACAGAAGGCCGGAGGGAGAAACGGAAGGACGGAGGCAGAGACGGAAGGACGGAGGGAGAGAGGGAAGGCCGGAGGGAGCGAGGGAAGGCCGGAGGGAGAGACAGAAGGCCGGAGGGTGAGACGGAAGGCTGGAGGGATAGACGGAAGGCTGGAGGGAGAGACGGAAGGCCGGAGGGAGAGACGGAAGGCGGAGGGAGAGACAGAAGACCGGAGGGAGAGATGGAAGGCCGGAGGGAGAGATGGAAGGCCGGAGGGAGAGATGGCAGGCCGGAGGGAGAGATGGCAGGCCGGAGGGAGAGATGGAAGGCCGGAGGGAGAGACGGAAGACCGGAGGGAGAGATGGAAGGCCGGAGGGAGAGATGGTAGGCCGGAGGGAGAGATGGCAGGCCGGAGGGAGAGATGGAAGGCCGGAGAGAGAGATGGAAGGCCGGAGGGAAAGATGGAAGGCCGGAGGGAAGATGCCTTCCTTCCATCTTTCCCTCCGGCCTTCCATCTTTCCCTCTGGAGGGAAAGACAGAAGGCTGGAGGGAAAGACGGAAGGCCGGTGGGAAAGATGGAAGGACGGAGGGAGAGACGGAAGGCGGGAGGGGGAGACGGAAGGCCAGAGGGAGAGACGGAATGCCGGAGGGAGAGACGGAAGGCCAGAGGGAGAGATGGAAGGCGGGAGGGAGAGACAGAAGGCCGGAGGGTGAGACGGAAGGCTGGAGGGATAGACGGAAGGCTGTAGGGAGAGACGGAAGGCCGGAGGGAGAGACGGAAGGCGGAGGGAGAGACAGAAGACCGGAGGGAGAGATGGAAGGCCGGAGGGAGAGATGGAAGGCCGGAGGGAGAGATGGCAGGCCGGAGGGAGAGATGGCAGGCCGGAGGGAGAGATGGAAGGCCGGAGGGAGAGACGGAAGACCGGAGGGAGAGATGGAAGGCCGGAGGGAGAGATGGCAGGCCGGAGGGAGAGATGGCAGGCCGGAGGGAGAGATGGAAGGCCGGAGAGAGAGATGGAAGGCCGGAGGGAAAGATGGAAGGCCGAAGGGAAGATGCCTTCCTTCCATCTTTCCCTCCGGCCTTCCATCTTTCCCTCTGGAGGGAAAGACAGAAGGCTGGAGGGAAAGACGGAAGGCCGGTGGGAAAGATGGAAGGACGGAGGGAGAGACGGAAGGCGGGAGGGAGAGACGGAAGGCCAGAGGGAGAGACGCAAGGCCGGAGGGAGAGACGGAAGGCCGGAGGGAGAGATTGAAGGTGGGAGGGAGAGATGGAAGGCCGGAGGGAGAGATGGAAGGCCGGAGGGAGAGATGGAAGGCCGGAGGGAGAGACAGAAGGCCGGAGGGAGAGACGGAAGGCCGGAGGGAGAGACGGAAGGCCGGAGGGAGAGACGGAAGGCCGGAGGGAGAGACGGAAGGCCGGAGGGAGAGATGGAAGGCCGGAGGGAGAGATGGAAGGCCGGAGGGAGAGATGGAAGGCCGGAGGGAGAGATGGAAGGCCGGAGGGAGAGATGGAAGGCCGGAGGGAAAGATGGAAGGCCGCAGGGAATGATGCCTTCCGTCTCACCCTCCGGCCTTCTGTCTCTCCCTCCGGCCTTCCCTCTCTCCCTTCGGCCCTCCCTCTCTCCCTCCGTCCTTCCGTCTCTGCCTCCGTCCTTCCGTTTCTCCCTCTGGCCTTCTGTCTCTCCCTCCAGCCTTACATCTTTCCCTCCAGCCTTACATCTTTCCCTCCAGCCTTACATCTTTCCCTCCAGCCTTACATCTTTCCCTCCAGCCTTCCATCTTTCCCTCTGGCCTCCATCTTGCCCTCCAGCCTTACATCTTTCCCTCCAGCCTTACATCTTTCCCTCCAGCCTTACATCTTTCCCTCCCTCCTTACATCTTTCCATCCAGCCGTACATCTTTCCCTCCAGCCTTCCATCTTTCCCTCCAGCTGGAAAGATGGAAGGCCGGAGGGAGAGACGGAAGGCCGGAGGGAGAGACGGAAGGCCGGAGGGAGAGATGGAAGGCTGGAGGGAGAGACGGAAGGCCGGAGGGACAGACGGAAGGCCGGAGGGAGAGACAGAAGGCCGGAGGGAGAAACGGAAGGAGGGAGGCAGAGACGGAAGGACGGAGGGAGAGAGGGAGGGCCGGAGGGAGCGAGGGAAGGCCGGAGGGTGAGACAGAAGGCCGGAGGGTGAGACGGAAGGCTGGAGGGATAGACGGAAGGCTGGATGGAGAGACGGAAGGACGGAGGCAGAGACGGAAGGACGGAGGGAGAGAGGGAAGGCCGGAGGGAGCGAGGGAAGGCCGGAGGGAGAGACAGAAGGCCGGAGGGTGAGACGGAAGGCTGGAGGGATAGACGGAAGGCTGGAGGGAGAGACGGAAGGCCGGAGGGAGAGACGGAAGGCGGAGGGAGAGACAGAAGACCGGAGGGAGAGATGGAAGGCCGGAGGGAGAGATGGAAGGCCGGAGGGAGAGATGGCAGGCCGGAGGGAGAGATGGCAGGCCGGAGGGAGAGATGGAAGGCCGGAGGGAGAGACGGAAGACCGGAGGGAGAGATGGAAGGCCGGAGGGAGAGATGGTAGGCCGGAGGGAGAGATGGCAGGCCGGAGGGAGAGATGGAAGGCCGGAGAGAGAGATGGAAGGCCGGAGGGAAAGATGGAAGGCCGGAGGGAAGATGCCTTCCTTCCATCTTTCCCTCCGGCCTTCCATCTTTCCCTCTGGAGGGAAAGACAGAAGGCTGGAGGGAAAGACGGAAGGCCGGTGGGAAAGATGGAAGGACGGAGGGAGAGACGGAAGGCGGGAGGGGGAGACGGAAGGCCAGAGGGAGAGACGGAATGCCGGAGGGAGAGACGGAAGGCCAGAGGGAGAGATGGAAGGCGGGAGGGAGAGACAGAAGGCCGGAGGGTGAGACGGAAGGCTGGAGGGATAGACGGAAGGCTGGAGGGAGAGACGGAAGGCCGGAGGGAGAGACGGAAGGCGGAGGGAGAGACAGAAGACCGGAGGGAGAGATGGAAGGCCGGAGGGAGAGATGGAAGGCCGGAGGGAGAGATGGCAGGCCGGAGGGAGAGATGGCAGGCCGGAGGGAGAGATGGAAGGCCGGAGGGAGAGACGGAAGACCGGAGGGAGAGATGGAAGGCCGGAGGGAGAGATGGCAGGCCGGAGGGAGAGATGGCAGGCCGGAGGGAGAGATGGAAGGCCGGAGAGAGAGATGGAAGGCCGGAGGGAAAGATGGAAGGCCGAAGGGAAGATGCCTTCCTTCCATCTTTCCCTCCGGCCTTCCATCTTTCCCTCTGGAGGGAAAGACAGAAGGCTGGAGGGAAAGACGGAAGGCCGGTGGGAAAGATGGAAGGACGGAGGGAGAGACGGAAGGCGGGAGGGAGAGACGGAAGGCCAGAGGGAGAGACGCAAGGCCGGAGGGAGAGACGGAAGGCCGGAGGGAGAGATTGAAGGTGGGAGGGAGAGATGGAAGGCCGGAGGGAGAGATGGAAGGCCGGAGGGAGAGATGGAAGGCCGGAGGGAGAGACAGAAGGCCGGAGGGAGAGACGGAAGGCCGGAGGGAGAGACGGAAGGCCGGAGGGAGAGACGGAAGGCCGGAGGGAGAGACGGAAGGCCGGAGGGAGAGATGGAAGGCCGGAGGGAGAGATGGAAGGCCGGAGGGAGAGATGGAAGGCCGGAGGGAGAGATGGAAGGCCGGAGGGAGAGATGGAAGGCCGGAGGGAAAGATGGAAGGCCGCAGGGAATGATGCCTTCCGTCTCACCCTCCGGCCTTCTGTCTCTCCCTCCGGCCTTCCCTCTCTCCCTTCGGCCCTCCCTCTCTCCCTCCGTCCTTCCGTCTCTGCCTCCGTCCTTCCGTTTCTCCCTCTGGCCTTCTGTCTCTCCCTCCAGCCTTACATCTTTCCCTCCAGCCTTACATCTTTCCCTCCAGCCTTACATCTTTCCCTCCAGCCTTACATCTTTCCCTCCAGCCTTCCATCTTTCCCTCTGGCCTCCATCTTGCCCTCCAGCCTTACATCTTTCCCTCCAGCCTTACATCTTTCCCTCCAGCCTTACATCTTTCCCTCCCTCCTTACATCTTTCCATCCAGCCGTACATCTTTCCCTCCAGCCTTCCATCTTTCCCTCCAGCTGGAAAGATGGAAGGCCGGAGGGAGAGACGGAAGGCCGGAGGGAGAGACGGAAGGCCGGAGGGAGAGATGGAAGGCTGGAGGGAGAGACGGAAGGCCGGAGGGACAGACGGAAGGCCGGAGGGAGAGACAGAAGGCCGGAGGGAGAAACGGAAGGAGGGAGGCAGAGACGGAAGGACGGAGGGAGAGAGGGAGGGCCGGAGGGAGCGAGGGAAGGCCGGAGGGTGAGACAGAAGGCCGGAGGGTGAGACGGAAGGCTGGAGGGATAGACGGAAGGCTGGATGGAGAGACGGAAGGTCGGAGGGAGAGACGGAAGGCGGAGGGAGAGACAGAAGACCGGAGGGAGAGATGGCAGGCCGGAGGGAGAGATGGAAGGCCGGAGGGAGAGACGGAAGACCGGAGGGAGAGATGGAAGGCCGGAGGGAGAGACAGAAGGCCGGAGGGTGAGATGGCAGGCCGGAGGGAGAGATGGAAGGCCGGAGGGAAAGATGGAAGGCCGGAGGGAAGATGCCTTCCTTCCATCTTTCCCTCCGGCCTTCCATCTTTCCCTCTGGAGGGAAAGACAGAAGGCTGGAGGGAAAGACGGAAGGCTGGTGGGAAAGATGGAAGGACGGAGGGAGAGACGGAAGGCGGGAGGGAGAGACGGAAGGCCAGAGGGAGAGACGGAAGGCCGGAGGGAGAGACGGAAGGCCGGAGGGAGAGATGGAAGGTGGGAGGGTGAGATGGAAGGCCGGAGGGAGAGATGGAAGGCCGGAGGGAGAGATGGAAGGCCGGAGGGAGAGATGGAAGGCCGGAGGGAAATATGGAAGGCCGGAGGGAAAGATGCCTTCCTTCCATCTTTGCCTCCGGCCTTCCATCTTTCCCTATGGCCTTCCATCTTTCCCTCCAGCCTACCATCTTTCCCTCCGGCCTTCCATCTTTCCCTCCGGCCTTACATCTTTCCCTCCGGCCTTACATCTTTCTCTCCAGCCTTACATCTTTCCCTCCAGCCATACATCTTTCCCTCCAGTAGAGATGGCAAGCCGGAGGGAGAGATGGAAGGTCGGAGGGAGAGATGGAAGGCCGGAGGGAAAGATGGAAGGCCGGAGGGAAAGATGCCTTCCTTCCATCTTTCCCTCCGGCCTTCCATCTTTCCCTCTGGAGGGAAAGATGGAAGGCCGGAGGGAAAGACGGAAGGCTGGAGGGAAAGACGGAAGGCCGGAGGGAGAGACGCAAGGCCGGAGGGAGAGACGGAAGGCCAGAGGGAGAGATGGAAGGCCGGAGGGAGAGATGGAAGGCCGGAGGGAGAGATGGAAGGCCGGAGGGAAAGATGGAAGGTCGGAGGGAAAGATGCCTTCCTTCCATCTTTCCCTCTGGCCTTCCATCTTTCCCTCTGGAGGGAAAGACGGAAGGCCGGAGGGAAAGACGGAAGGCCGGAGGGAAAGACGGAAGGCCGGAGGGAGAGACGGAAGGCCGGAGGGAGAGACGGAAGGCCGGAGGGAGAGACAGAAGGCCGGAGGGAGAGACGGAAGGACGGAGTGAGAGATGGAAAGCCGGAGGGAGAGATGGAAGGCCGGAGGGAGAGATGGAAGTCTGGAGAGAGAGATGGAAGGCCGGAAGGAGAGATGGAAGGCCAGAGGGAAAGATGCCTTCCTTCCATCTTTCCCTCCGGCCTTCCATCTTTCCCTATGGCCTACCATCTTTCCCTCCGGCCTTCCATCTTTCCCTCCGGCCTTCCATCTTTCCCTCCAGTAGAGATGGCAGGCCGGAGGGACAGATGGCAAGCCGGAGGGAGAGATGGAAGGCCGGAGGGAGAGATGGAAGGCCCGAGGGAAAGATGGAAGGCCGGAGGGAAAGATGCCTTCCTTCCATCTTTCCCTCCGGCCTTCCATCTTTCCCTCTGGAGGGAAAGATGGAAGGCCGGAGGGAAAGACGGAAGGCTGGAGGGAAAGACGGAAGGCCGGAGGGAGAGACGGAAGGCCGGAGGGAGAGACGGAAGGCTGGAGGGAGAGACGGAAGGCCGGAGGGAGAGACGGAAGGCCGGATGGAGAGACGGAAGGCCGGATGGAGAGACGGAAGGCCGGAGGGAGAGACGGAAGGCCGGAGGGAGAGACGAAAGGCCGGAGGGAGAGACGGAAGGACGGAGAGAGAGACGGAAGGCCGGAGGGAGAGACGGAAGACCGTAGGGAGAGATGGAAGGCTGGAGGGAGAGATGGAAGGCCGGAGGGAGAGATGGCAGGCCGGAGGGAGAGATGGCAGGCCGGAGGGAGAGATGGAAGGCCGGAGGGAGAGATGGAAGGCCGGAGGGAAAGATAGAAGGTCGGAGGGAAAGATGCCTTCCTTCCATCTTTCCCTCCGGCCTTCCATCTTTCCCTCTGGAGGGAAAGACGGAAGGCTGGAGGGAAAGACAGAAGGCTTGAGGGAAAGATGGAAGGCCGGAGGGAGAGACGGAAGGCTGGAGGGAGAGACGGAAGGCCGGAAGGAGAGACGGAAGGCCGGAGGGAGAGACGGAAGGCAGGAGGGAGAGACGGAAGGCCAGAGGGAGAGATGGAAGGCCGGAGGGAAAGATGGAAGGCCACAGGGAAAGATGCCTTCCTTCCACCTTTCCCTCCGACCTTCCATCTTTCCCTCTGGAGGGAAAGCCGGAATGCTGGAGGGAAAGACGGAAGTCCGGAGGGAAAGATGGAAGGCCGGAGGGAGAGATGGAAGGCCGGAGGGAGAGACGGAAGGCCGGAGGGAGAGACGGAAGGCCGGAGGGAGAGATGGAAGGCCGGAGGGAGAGATGGAAGGCCGGAGGGAGAGACGGAAGGCCGGAGGGAGAGATGGAAGGCCGGAGGGAGAGATGGAAGGCTGGAGGGAGAGATGGAAGGCCGGAGGGAGAGATGGAAGGCCGGAGGGAAAGATGGAAGGCCAGAGGGAATGATGCCTTCCTTCCATCTTTCACTCCGGCCTTCCATCTTTCCCTATGGCCTTCCATCATTCCCTCCGGCCTACCATCTTTCCCTCCAGCCTTCCATCTTTCCCTCCGGCCTTCCATCTTTCCCTCCGGCCTTACATCTTTCCCTCCAGCCTTACATCTTTCCCTCCAGCCTTCCATCTTTCCCTACAGCCTTACATCTTTCCCTCCAGCTTTACATCTTTCCCTCCAGCCTTCCATCTTTCCCTCCAGCCTTCCATCTTTCCCTCCAGCCTTCCATCTTTCCCTCCGGCCTTCCATCTTTCCCTCCGGCCTTACATCTTTCCCTCCAGCCTTACATCTTTCCCTCCAGCCTTCCATCTTTCCCTACATCCTTACATCTTTCCCTCCAGCTTTACATCTTTCCCACCAGCCTTCCATCTTTCCCTCCAGCCTTCCATCTTTCCCTCCAGCCTTCCAGAGTTCCCTCCAGCCTTCCATCTTTCCCTCCGGCTGGAAAGATGGAAGGCCGGAGGGAGAGACGGAAGGCCGGAGGGAGAGACGGAAGGCCGGAGCGAGAGATGGAAGGCCGGAGGGAGAGATGGCAGGCCGGAGGGAAAGATGGAAGGACGGAGGGAAAGATGCCTTCCTTCCATCTTTCCCTCCGGCCTTCCATCTTTCCCTATGGCTTTCCCTCTTTCCCTCTGGCCTACCATCTTTCCCTCCGGCCTACCATCTTTCCCTCCGGCCTTCCATCTTTCCCTCTGGCCTTCCATCTTTCCCTCCGGCCTTCCATCTTTCCCTCCGGCCTTACATCTTTCCCTCCGGCCTTACATCTTTCTCTCCAGCCTTACATCTTTCCCTCCAGCCTTACATCTTTCCCTCCAGTAGAGATGGCAAGCCGGAGGGAGAGATGGAAGGTCGGAGGGAGAGATGGAAGGCCGGAGGGAAAGATGGAAGGCCGGAGGGAAAGATGCCTTCCTTCCATCTTTCCCTCCGGCCTTCCATCTTTCCCTCTGGAGGGAAAGATGGAAGGCCGGAGGGAAAGACGGAAGGCTGGAGGGAAAGACGGAAGGCCGGAGGGAGAGACGCAAGGCCGGAGGGAGAGACGGAAGGCCAGAGGGAGAGATGGAAGGCCGGAGGGAGAGATGGAAGGCCGGAGGGAGAGATGGAAGGCCGGAGGGAAAGATGGAAGGTCGGAGGGAAAGATGCCTTCCTTCCATCTTTCCCTCTGGCCTTCCATCTTTCCCTCTGGAGGGAAAGACGGAAGGCCGGAGGGAAAGACGGAAGGCCGGAGGGAAAGATGGAAGGCCGGAGGGAGAGACGGAAGGCTGGAGGGAGAGACGGAAGGCCGGAGGGAGAGACGGAAGGCCGGAGGGAGAGACGGAAGGCAGGAGGGAGAGACGGAAGGCCAGAGGGAGAGATGGAAGGCCGGAGGGAAAGATGGAAGGCCGGAGGGAAAGATGCCTTCCTTCCATCTTTCCCTCCGACCTTCCATCTTTCCCTCTGGAGGGAAAGATGGAATGCCGGAGGGAAAGACGGAAGTCCGGAGGGAAAGACGGAAGGCCGGAGGGAGAGATGGAAGGCCGGAGGGAGAGACGGAGGGCCGGAGGGAGAGACGGAAGGCCGGAGGGAGAGATGGAAGGCCGGAGGGAGAGATGGAAGGCCGGAGGGAGAGACGGAAGGCCGGAGGGAGAGATGGAAGGCCGGAGGGAGAGATGGAAGGCCGGAGGGAGAGATGGAAGGCCGGAGGGAGAGATGGAAGGCCGGAGGGAAAGATGGAAGGCCGGAGGGAATGATGCCTTCCTTCCATCTTTCACTCCGGCCTTCCATCTTTCCCTATGGCCTGCCATCTTTCCCTCCAGCCTACCATCTTTCCCTCCAGCCTTCTATCTTTCCCTCCGGCATTACATCTTTCCCTCCGGCCTTACATCTTTCCCTCCAGCCTTCCATCTTTCCCTACAGCCTTACATCTTTCCCTCCAGCCATACATCTTTCCTTCCAGCCTTCCATCTTTCCCTCCAGCCTTCCATAGTTCCCTCCAGCCTTCCATCTTTCCCTCTGGCTGGAAAGATGGAAGGCCGGAGGGAGAGACGGAAGGCCGGAGGGAGAGACGGAAGGCCGGAGCGAGAGATGGAAGGCCGGAGGGAGAGATGGCAGGCCGGAGGGAGAGATGGAAGGCTGGAGTGAGAGATGGAAGGCCGGAGGGAAAGATGGAAGGCCGGAGGGAAAGATGCCTTCCTTCCATCTTTCCCTCCGGCCTTCCGTCTTTCCCTCCGGCCTTACATCTTTCCCTCCAGCCTTACATCTTTCCCTCCAGCCTTCCATCTTTCCCTCCGGCTGGAAAGATGGAAGGCCGGAGGGAGAGATGGAAGGAAGGAGGGAGAGACGGAAGGCTGGAGGGAGAGACGGAAGGTTGGAGGGACAGACGGAAGGCCGGAGGGAGATACGGAAGGCCGGAGGGAGAGATGGAAGGCCGGAGGGAAAGATGGAAGGCCGGAGGGAAAGATGCCTTCCTTCCATCTTTCCCTCCGGCCTTCCGTCTTTCCCTCCAGCCTTACATCTTTCCCTCCAGCCTTCCATCTTTCCCTCCGGCTGGAAAGATGGAAGGCCGGAGGGAGAGATGGAAGGCTGGAGAGAGAGACGGAAGGCCGGAGCGAGAGATGGAAGGCCGGAGGGAGAGATGGCAGGCCGGAGGGAGAGATGGAAGGCTGGAGGGAGAGATGGAAGGCCGGAGGGAAAGATGCCTTCCTTCCATCTTTCCCTCCGGCCTTCCGTCTTTCCCTCCGGCCTTACATCTTTCCCTCCAGCGTTACATCTTTCCCTCCAGCCTTACATCTTTCCCTCCAGCCTTACATCTTTCCCTCCAGCCTTCCATCTTTCCCTCCGGCTGGAAAGATGAAAGGCCGGAGGGAGAGACGGAAGGAAGGAGGGAGAGACAGAAGGCCGGAGGGAGAGACGGAAGGCTGGAGGGACAGACGGAAGTCCGGAGGGAGAGAGGGAAGGCCGGAGGGAGAGACGGAAGGACGGGGGGAGAGACGGAAGGACGGAGGGAGAGAGGGAAGGCCGGAGGGAGAGAGGGAAGGCCGGAGGGAGAGACGGAAGGCCGGAGGGAGAGACGGAAGGACGGAGGGAGAGACGGAAGGCCAGAGGGAGAGACGGAACGACAGAGGAAGAGACGGAAGGCCGGAGGGATGACGGAAGACCGGAGGGAGAGATGGAAGGGCGGAGGGAGAGACGTTAAGGCTGGAGGGAGAGACGGAAGGCCGGAGGGAGAGACGAAAGGTCGGAGGGAGTGACGGAAGGCCGGAGGGAGAGACGGAAGGACGGAGGGAGAGATGGAAGGCCGGAGGGAGAGAGGGAAGGCCGGAGGGTGAGAGGGAAGGCCGGATGGTGAGAGGCAAGGACGGAGGGAGAGACGGCAGGCCGGAGGGTGAGACGGGAGGCTGGAGGGAGAGACGGAAGGCTGGTGGGAGAAACGGAAGGCTGGAGGGAAAGACAGAAGGCCGGAGGGGAAGACGGAAGGCCGGAGGGAAAGACGGAAGGCCGGAGGGAAAGACGGAAGGCTGGAGGGAGAGACGGAAGGCCGGAGGGAGAGATGGAAGGCCGGAGGGAGAGACGGCAGGCCGGAGGGAGAGATGGAAGGCCGGAGGGAGAGATGGAAGGCCGGAGAGAGAGAGATGGAAGGCCGGAGGGAGAGACGGAAGGCTGGAGGGAGACGGAAGGGCGGAGGGAGAGACGGAAGGCCGGAGGGAGAGACGGAAGGCCGGAGGGAGAGATGGAAGGCCGGAGGGAGAGACGGAAGGCCGGAGGGAGAGACGGAAGGCCGGAGGGAGAGACGGAGGGCCAGAGGGAGATATGGAAAGCCGGAGGGAAAGATGGAAGGCCGGAGGGAAAGATGCCTTCCTTCCATCTTTCCCTCCAGCCTTCCATCTTTCCCTATGGCTTTCCATCTTTCCCTCCGGCCTACCATCTTTCCCTCCGGACTACCATCTTTCCCTCCGGCCTTCCGTCTTTCCCTCCGGCCTTACATCTTTCCCTCCAGCCTTACATCTTTCTCTCCAGCCTTACATCTTTCCCTCCAGCCTTACATCTTTCCCTCCAGCCTTCCATCTTTCCCTCCGGCTGGAAAGATGAAAGGCCGGAGGGAGAGACGGAAGGAAGGAGGGAGAGACGGAAGGCTGGAGGGAGAGACGGAAGGCTGGAGGGACAGAAGGAAGGCCGGAGGGAGATACGGAAGGCCGGAGGGAGAGATGGAAGGCCGGAGGGAAAGATGGAAGGCCGGAGGGAAAGATGCCTTCCTTCCATCTTTCCCTCCGGCCTTCCGTCTTTCCCTCCGGCCTTACATCTTTCCCTCCAGCCTTCCATCTTTCCCTCCGGCTGGAAAGATGGAAGGCCGGAGGGAGAGACGGAAGGCCGGAGAGAGAGACGGAAGGCCGGAGCGAGAGATGGACGGCCGGAGGGAGAGATGGCAGGCCGGAGGGAGAGATGGAAGGCTGGAGGGAGAGATGGAAGGCCGGAGGGAAAGATGGAAGGCCGGAGGGAAAGATGCCTTCCTTCCATTTTTCCCTCCGGCCTTCCGTCTTTCCCTCCGGCCTTACATCTTTCCCTCCAGCCTTACATCTTTCCCTCCAGCCTTACATCTTTCCCTCCAGCCTTACATCTTTCCCTCCAGCCTTCCATCTTTCCCTCCGGCTGGAAAGATGAGAGGCCGGAGGGAGAGACGGAAGGAAGGAGGGAGAGACAGAAGGCCGGAGGGAGAGACGGAAGGCTGGAGGGACAGACGGAAGGCCGGAGGGAGAGACGGAAGGCCGGAGGGAGAGACGGAAGGACGGAGGGAGAGACGGAAGGACGGAGGGAGAGAGGGAAGGCCGGAGGGAGAGAGGGAAGGCCGGAGGGAGAGACGGAAGGACGGAGGGAGAGACGGAAGGACGGAGGGAGAGACGGAAGGCCAGAGGGAGAGACGGAAGGACAGAGGGAGAGACGGAAGGCCGGAGGGAGAGACGGAAGCCCGGAGGGAGAGATGGAAGGCCGGAGGGAGAGACGTTAAGGCTGGAGGGAGAGACGGAAGGCCGGAGGGAGAGACGAAAGGTCGGAGGGAGTGACGGAAGGCCGGAGGGAGAGACGGAAGGACGGAGGGAGAGATGGAAGGCCGGAGGGAGAGAGGGAAGGCCGGAGGGTGAGAGGGAAGGCCGGATGGTGAGAGGCAGGGCCGGAGGGAGAGACGGCAGGCCGGAGGGAGAGACGGAAGGCTGGAGGGAGAGACGGAAGGCCGGTGGGAGAAACGGAAGGCCGGAGGGAGAGACGGAAGGCCGGAGGGAGAGACCGAAGGTCGGAGGGAGAGATGGAAGGCCGGAGGGAAAGATGGAAGGCCGGAGGGAAAGATGCCTTCCTTCCATCTTTCCCTCCGGTCTTCCATCTTTCCCTCTGGAGGGAAAGACAGAAGGCCGGAGGGGAAGACGGAAGGCCGGAGGGAAAGACGGAAGGCCGGAGGGAAAGACGGAAGGCTGGAGGGAGAGACGGAAGGCCGGAGGGAGAGACGGTAGGCCGGAGGGAGAGACGGAAGGCCGGAGGGAGAGACAGAAGGCCGGAGGGAGAGATGGAAGGCCGGAGGGAGAGATGGAAGGCCGGAGGGAAAGATGGAAGGCCGGAGGGAAAGATGCCTTCCTTCCATCTTTCCCTCCGGCCTTCCGTCTTTCCCTCCAGCCTTACATCTTTCCCTCCAGCCTTCCATCTTTCCCTCCGGCTGGAAAGATGGAAGGCCGGAGGGAGAGATGGAAGGCTGGAGAGAGAGACGGAAGGCCGGAGCGAGAGATGGAAGGCCGGAGGGAGAGATGGCAGGCCGGAGGGAGAGATGGAAGGCTGGAGGGAGAGATGGAAGGCCGGAGGGAAAGATGCCTTCCTTCCATCTTTCCCTCCGGCCTTCCGTCTTTCCCTCCGGCCTTACATCTTTCCCTCCAGCCTTACATCTTTCCCTCCAGCCTTACATCTTTCCCTCCAGCCTTACATCTTTCCCTCCAGCCTTCCATCTTTCCCTCCGGCTGGAAAGATGAAAGGCCGGAGGGAGAGACGGAAGGAAGGAGGGAGAGACAGAAGGCCGGAGGGAGAGACGGAAGGCTGGAGGGACAGACGGAAGTCCGGAGGGAGAGAGGGAAGGCCGGAGGGAGAGACGGAAGGACGGGGGGAGAGACGGAAGGACGGAGGGAGAGAGGGAAGGCCGGAGGGAGAGAGGGAAGGCCGGAGGGAGAGACGGAAGGCCGGAGGGAGAGACGGAAGGACGGAGGGAGAGACGGAAGGCCAGAGGGAGAGACGGAAGGACAGAGGAAGAGACGGAAGGCCGGAGGGATGACGGAAGACCGGAGGGAGAGATGGAAGGGCGGAGGGAGAGACGTTAAGGCTGGAGGGAGAGACGGAAGGCCGGAGGGAGAGACGAAAGGTCGGAGGGAGTGACGGAAGGCCGGAGGGAGAGACGGAAGGACGGAGGGAGAGAGGGAAGGCCGGAGGGTGAGAGGGAAGGCCGGATGGTGAGAGGCAAGGCCGGAGGGAGAGACGGCAGGCCGGAGGGTGAGACGGGAGGCTGGAGGGAGAGACGGAAGGCCGGTGGGAGAAACGGAAGGCTGGAGGGAGAGACGGAAGGCCGGAGGGAGAGACCGAAGGTCGGAGGGAGAGATGGAAGACCGGAGGGAGAGATGGAAGACCGGAGGGAGAGATGGCAGGCCGGAGGGAGAGATGGCAGGCCGGAGGGAGAGATGGCAGGCCGGAGGGAGAGATGGAAGGCCAGAGGGAGAGATGGAAGGCCGGAGGGAAAGATGGAAGGCGGAGGGAAAGATGCCTTCCTTCCATCTTTCCCTCCGGCCTTCCATCTTTCCCTCTGGAGGGAAAGACAGAAAGCCGGAGGGGAAGACGGAAGGCCGGAGGGAAAGACGGAAGGCCGGAGGGAAAGACGGAAGGCTGGAGGGAGAGACGGAAGGCCGGAGGGAGAGACGGTAGGCCGGAGGGAGAGATGGAAGGCCGGAGGGAGAGACAGAAGGCCGGAGGGAGAGATGGAAGGCCGGAGGGAGAGACGGCAGGCCGGAGGGAGAGATGGAAGGCCGGAGGGAGAGATGGAAGGCCGGAGAGAGAGATGGAAGGCCGGAGGGAGAGACGGAAGGCTGGAGGGAGACGGAAGGGCGGAGGGAGAGACGGAAGGGCGGAGGGAGAGACGGAAGGCCGGAGGGAGAGACGGAAGGCCGGAGGGAGAGACGGAAGGCCGGAGGGAGAGACGGAAGGCCGGAGGGAGAGACGGAGGGCCAGAGGGAGATATGGAAAGCCGGAGGGAAAGATGAAAGGCCGGAGGGAAAGATGCCTTCCTTCCATCTTTCCCTCCAGCCTTCCATCTTTCCCTATGGCTTTCCATCTTTCCCTCCGGCCTACCATCTTTCCCTCCGGCCTACCATCTTTCCCTCCGGCCTTCCGTCTTTCCCTCCGGCCTTACATCTTTCCCTCCAGCCTTACATCTTTCTCTCCAGCCTTACATCTTTCCCTCCAGCCTTACATCTTTCCCTCCAGCCTTCCATCTTTCCCTCCGGCTGGAAAGATGGAAGGCCGGAGGGAGAGACGGAAGGAAGGAGGGAGAGACGGAAGGCTGGAGGGAGAGACGGAAGGCTGGAGGGACAGACGGAAGGCCGGAGGGAGATACGGAAGGCCGGAGGGAGAGATGGAAGGCCGGAGGGAAAGATGGAAGGCCGTAGGGAAAGATGCCTTCCTTCCATCTTTCCCTCCGGCCTTCCGTCTTTCCCTCCGGCCTTACATCTTTCCCTCCAGCCTTCCATCTTTCCCTCCGGCTGGAAAGATGGAAGGCTGGAGGGAGAGACGGAAGGCCGGAGAGAGAGACGGAAGGCCGGAGCGAGAGATGGACGGCCGGAGGGAGAGATGGCAGGCCGGAGGGAGAGATGGAAGGCTGGAGGGAGAGATGGAAGGCCGGAGGGAAAGATGGAAGGCCGGAGGGAAAGATGATTCCTTCCATTTTTCCCTCCGGCCTTCCGTCTTTCCCTCCGGCCTTACATCTTTCCCTCCAGCCTTACATCTTTCCCTCCAGCCTTACATCTTTCCCTCCAGCCTTACATCTTTCCCTCCAGCCTTCCATCTTTCCCTCCGGCTGGAAAGATGAGAGGCCGGAGGGAGAGACGGAAGGAAGGAGGGAGAGACAGAAGGCCGGAGGGAGAGACGGAAGGCTGGAGGGACAGACGGAAGGCCGGAGGGAGAGACGGAAGGCCGGAGGGAGAGACGGAAGGACGGAGGGAGAGACGGAAGGACGGAGGGAGAGAGGGAAGGCCGGAGGGAGAGAGGGAAGGCCGGAGGGAGAGACGGAAGGCCGGAGGGAGAGACGGAAGGACGGAGGGAGAGACGGAAGGCCAGAGGGAGAGACGGAAGGACAGAGGGAGAGACGGAAGGCCGGAGGGAGAGACGGAAGCCCGGAGGGAGAGATGGAAGGCCGGAGGGAGAGACGTTAAGGCTGGAGGGAGAGACGGAAGGCCGGAGGGAGAGACGAAAGGTCGGAGGGAGTGACGGAAGGCCGGAGGGAGAGACGGAAGGACGGAGGGAGAGATGGAAGGCCGGAGGGAGAGAGGGAAGGCCGGAGGGTGAGAGGGAAGGCCGGATGGTGAGAGGCAAGGCCGGAGGGAGAGACGGCAGGCCGGAGGGAGAGACGGAAGGCTGGAGGGAGAGACGGAAGGCCGGTGGGAGAAACGGAAGGCCGGAGGGAGAGACGGAAGGCCGGAGGGAGAGACCGAAGGTCGGAGGGAGAGATGGAAGACCGGAGGGAGAGATGGAAGACCGGAGGGAGAGATGGCAGGCCGGAGGGAGAGATGGCAGGCCGGAGGGAGAGATGGCAGGCCGGAGGGAGAGATGGAAGGCCAGAGGGAGAGATGGAAGGCCGGAGGGAAAGATCGAAGGCCGGAGGGAAAGATGCCTTCCTTCCATCTTTCCCTCCGGCCTTCCATCTTTCCCTCTGGAGGGAAAGACAGAAGGCCGGAGGGGAAGACGGAAGGCCGGAGGGAAAGACGGAAGGCCGGAGGGAAAGACGGAAGGCTGGAGGGAGAGACGGAAGGCCGGAGGGAGAGACGGTAGGCCGGAGGGAGAGACGGAAGGCCGGAGGGAGAGACAGAAGGCCGGAGGGAGAGATGGAAGGCCGGAGGGAGAGACGGCAGGCCGGAGGGAGAGATGGAAGGCCGGAGGGAGAGATGGAAGGCCGGAGAGAGAGATGGAAGGCCGGAGGGAGAGACGGAAGGCTGGAGGGAGACGGAAGGGCGGAGGGAGAGACGGAAGGCCGGAGGGAGAGACGGAAGGCCGGAGGGAGAGACGGAAGGCCGGAGGGAGAGACGGAAGGCCGGAGGGAGAGACGGAAGGCCGGAGGGAGAGACGGAGGGCCAGAGGGAGATATGGAAAGCCGGAGGGAAAGATGGAAGGCCGGAGGGAAAGATGCCTTCCTTCCATCTTTCCCTCCGGCCTTCCATCTTTCCCTATGGCTTTCCATCTTTCCCTCCGGCCTACCATCTTTCCCTCCGGCCTACCATCTTTCCCTCCGGCCTTCCATCTTTCCCTCTGGCCTTCCATCTTTCCCTCCGGCCTTCCATCTTTCCCTCCGGCCTTCCATCTTTCCCTCCGGCCTTACATCTTTCCCTCCGGCCCTACATCTTTCCCTCCAGCCTTACATCTTTCCCTCCAGCCTTACATCTTTCCCTCCAGTAGAGATGGCAGGCCGGAGGGACAGATGGCAAGCCGGAGGAAGAGATGGAAGGCCGGAGCGAGAGATGGAAGGCCGGAGGGAAAGATGGAAGGCCGGAGGGAAAGATGCCTTCCTTCCATCTTTCCCTCCGGCCTTCCATCTTTCCCTCTGGAGGGAAAGATGGAAGGCCGGAGGGAAAGACGGAAGGCTGGAGGGAAAGACGGAAGGCCGGAGGGAGAGACGGAAGGCCGGAGGGAGAGACGGAAGGCCGGAGGGAGAGACGGAAGGCCGGAGGGAGAGACGGAAGCCCGGATGGAGAGACAGAAGGCCAGATGGAGAGACGGAAGGCCGGAGGGAGAGACGGAAGGCCGGAGGGAGAGACGGAAGGCCGGAGGGAGAGACGGAAGGACGGAGGGAGAGACGGAAGGCCGGAGGGAGAGACGGAAGACCGGAGGGAGAGATGGAAGGCTGGAGGGAGAGATGGAAGGCCGGAGGGAGAGATGGCAGGCCGGAGGGAGAGATGGCAGACCAGAGGGAGAGATGGAAGGCCGGAGGGAGAGACGGAAGGCCGGAGGGAGAGACGGAAGGCCGGATGGAGAGACAGAAGGCTGGATGGAGAGACGGAAGGCCGGAGGGAGAGACGGAAGGCCGGAGGGAGAGACGGAAGGCCGGAGGGAAAGACGGAAGGCCGGAGGGAAAGATGGAAGGCCGGAGGGAGAGACAGAAGGCTGGAGGGAGAGACGGAAGGCTGGAGGGAGAGACGGAAGGCCGGAGGGAGAGACGGAAGGCAGGAGGGAGAGACGGAAGGCCAGAGGGAGAGATGGAAGGCCGGAGGGAAAGATGGAAGGCTGGAGGGAAAGATGCCTTCCTTCCACCTTTCCCTCCAACCTTCCATCTTTCCCTCTGGAGGGAAAGCCGGAATGCCGGAGGGAAAGATGGAAGTCCGGAGGGAAAGACGGAAGGCCGGAGGGAGAGATGGAAGGCCGGAGGGAGAGACGGAAGGCCGGAGGGAGAGACGGAAGGCCGGAGGGAGAGATGGAAGGCCGGAGGGAGAGATGGAAGGCCGGAGGGAGAGACGGAAGGCCGGAGGGAGAGATGGAAGGCCGGAGGGAGAGATGGAAGGCCGGAGGGAGAGATGGAAGG
Source organism: Chaetoderma sp. LZ-2023a (assembly GCA_034401795.1). Lineage (NCBI taxonomy): Eukaryota > Metazoa > Mollusca > Caudofoveata > Chaetodermatida > Chaetodermatidae > Chaetoderma > Chaetoderma sp. LZ-2023a. Next base: position 140,811,885 of record CM067369.1, on the reverse strand, counting down.
CCGGAGGGAGAGATGGAAGGCCGGAGGGAAAGATGGAAGGCCGGAGGGAATGATGCCTTCCTTCCATCTTTCACTCCGGCCTTCCATCTTTCCCTATGGCCTTCCATCTTTCCCTCCGGCCTACCATCTTTCCCTCCAGCCTTCCATCTTTCCCTCCGGCCTTCCATCTTTCCCTCCGGCCTTACATCTTTCCCTCCAGCCTTCCATCTTTCCCTACAGCCTTACATCTTTCCCTCCAGCTTTACATCTTTCCCTCCAGCCTTCCATCTTTCCCTCCAGCCTTCCATCTTTCCCTCCAGCCTTCCATAGTTCCCTCCAGCCTTCCATCTTTCCCTCCGGCTGGAAAGATGGAAGGCCGGAGGGAGAGACGGAAGGCCGGAGGGAGAGACGGAAGGCCGGAGCGAGAGATGGAAGGCCGGAGGGAGAGATGGCAGGCCGGAGGGAAAGATGGAAGGCCGGAGGGAAAGATGCCTTCCTTCCATCTTTCCCTCCGGCTTTCCATCTTTCCCTATGGCTTTCCACCTTTTCCTCCGGCCTACCATCTTTCCCTCCGGCCTACCATCTTTCCCTCCGGCCTTCCATCTTTCCCTCTGGCCTTCCATCTTTCCCTCCGGCCTTCCATCTTTCCCTCCGGCCTTACATCTTTCCCTCCGGCATTACATCTTTCCCTCCAGCCTTACATCTTTCCCTCCAGCCTTACATCTTTCCCTCCAGTAGAGATGGCAGGCCGGAGGGACAGATGGCAAGCCGGAGGGAGAGATGGAAGGCCGGAGGGAGAGATGGAAGGCCGGAGGGAAAGACGGAAGGCCGGAGGGAGAGACGGAAGGCCGGATGGAGAGACGGAAGGCCAGATGGAGAGACGGAAGGCCGGATGGAGAGACGGAAGGCCGGATGGAGAGACGGAAGGCCGGAGGGAGAGACGGAAGGCCGGATGGAGAGACGGAAGGCCGGATGGAGAGACGGAAGGCCGGAGGGAGAGACGGAAGGCCGGAGGGAGAGACGGAAGGCCGGAGGGAGAGACGGAAGGACGGAGGGAGAGACGGAAGGCCGGAGGGAGAGACGGAAGGCCGGATGGAGAGACGGAAGGCCGGATGGAGAGACGGAAGGCCGGAGGGAGAGACGGAAGACCGGAGGGAGAGATGGAAGGCTGGAGGGAGAGATGGAAGGCCGGAGAGAAAGATGGAAGGCCGGCGGGAAAGATGCCTTCCTTCCATCTTTCCCTCCGGCCTTCCGTCTTTCCCTCCGGCCTTACATCTTTCCCTCCAGCCTTAGATCTTTCTCTCCAGCCTTACATCTTTCCCTCCAGCCTTACATCTTTCCCTCCAGCCTTCCATCTTTCCCTCTGGCCTTCCATCTTTCCCTCTGGAGGGAAAGATGGAAGGCCGGAGGGAAAGACGGAAGGCTGGAGGGAAAGACGGAAGGCTGGAGGGAGAGACGGAAGGCCGGAGGGAGAGACGGAAGGCCGGAGGGAGAGACGGAAGGCCGGAGGGAGAGACGGAAGGCCGGATGGAGAGACGGAAGGCCGGATGGAGAGACGGAAGGCCGGAGGGAGAGACGGAAGGCCGGAGGGAGAGACGGAAGGCCGGAGGGAGAGACGGAAGGACGGAGGGAGAGATGGAAGGCCGGAGGGAGAGACGGAAGACCGGAGGGAGAGATGGAAGGCTGGAGGGAGAGATGGAAGGCCGGAGAGAAAGATGGAAGGCCGGCGGGAAAGATGCCTTCCTTCCATCTTTCCCTCCGGCCTTCCGTCTTTCCCTCCGGCCTTACATCTTTCCCTCCAGCCTTAGATCTTTCTCTCCAGCCTTACATCTTTCCCTCCAGCCTTACATCTTTCCCTCCAGCCTTCCATCTTTCCCTCCGGCTGGAAAGATGGAAGGCCGGAGGGAGAGATGGAAGGAAGGAGGGAGAGACGGAAGGCTGGAGGGAGAGACGGAAGGCTGGAGGGACAGACGGAAGGCCGGAGGGAGAGACGGAAGGCCGGAGGGAGAGACGGAAGGATGGAGGGAGAGACGGAAGGACGGAGGGAGAGAGGGAAGGCAGGAGGGAGAGACGGAAGGCCAGAGGGAGAGACGGAAGGACGGAGGGAGAGACGGAAGGCCAGAGGGAGAGACGGAAGGCCAGAGGGAGAGACGGAAGGCCGGAGGGAGAGATGGAAGGCCGGAGGGAGAGACGTTAAGGCTGGAGGGAGAGACGGAAGGCCGGAGGGAGAGACGAAAGGCTGGAGGGAGTGACGGAAGGCCGGAGGGAGAGACGGAAGGACGGAGGGAGAGACGGAAGGCCGGAGGGAGAGATGGAAGGCCGGAGGGAGAGATGGAAGGCCGGAGGGAGAGATGGAAGGCCGGAGGGAGAGATGGAAGGCCGGAGGGAAAGATGGAAGGCCGGAGGGAATGATGCCTTCCTTCCATCTTTCACTCCGGCCTTCCATCTTTCCCTATGGCCTTCCATCTTTCCCTCCGGCCTACCATCTTTCCCTCCAGCCTTCCATCTTTCCCTCCGTCCTTCCATCTTTCCCTCCGGTGTTACATCTTTCCCTCCAGCCTTCCATCTTTCCCTCCGTCCTTCCATCTTTCCCTCCAGCGTTACATCTTTCCCTCCAGCCTTCCATCTTTCCCTACTTCCTTACATCTTTCTGTCCAGCCTTACATCTTTCCCTCCAGCCTTCCATCTTTCCCTCCAGCCTTCCATCTTTCCCTCCAGCCTTCCATAGTTCCCTCCAGCCTTCAATCTTTCCCTCCGGCTGGAAAGATGGAAGGCCGGAGGGAGAGACGGAAGGCCGGAGGGAGAGACGGAAGGCCGGAGCGAGAGATGGAAGGCCGGAGGGAGAGATGGCAGGCCGGAGGGAGAGATGGAAGGCTGGAGCGAGAGATGGAAGGCCAGAGGGAAAGATGGAAGGCCGGAGGGAAAGATTCCTTCCTTCCATCTTTCCCTCCGACCTTCCGTCTTTCCCTCCGGCCTTACATCTTTCCCTCCAGCCTTACATCTTTCCCTCCAGCCTTACATCTTTCCCTCCAGCCTTACATCTTTCCCTCCAGCCTTCCATCTTTCCCTCCGGCTGGAAAGATGGAAGGCCAGAGGGAGAGACGGAAGGAAGGAGGGAGAGATGGAAGGCCGGAGGGAGAGACGGAAGGCTGGAGGGACAGACGGAAGGCCGGAGGGAGAGACGGAAGGCCGGAGGGAGAGACGGAAGGATGGAGGGAGAGACTGAAGGATGGAGGGAGAGAGGGAAGGCCGGAGGGATAGACGGAAGGCCGGAGGGAGAGACGGAAGGACGGAGGGAGAGACGGAAGGCCAGAGGGAGAGACGGAAGGCCGGAGGGAGAGACGGAAGGCCGGAGGGAGAGACGGAAGACCGGAGGGAGAGATGGAAGGCCGGAGGGAGAGACGTTAAGGCTGGAGGGAGAGACGGAAGGCCGGAGGGAGAGACGAAAGGCCGGAGGGAGTGACGGAAGGCCGGAGGGAGAGACGGAAGGACGGAGGGAGAGATGGAAGGCCGGAGGGAGAGAGGGAAGGCCGGAGGGTGAGAGGGAAGGCCGGAGGGTGAGAGGGAAGGCCGTAGGGAGAGACGGCAGGCCAGAGGGAGAGACGGAAGGCTGGAGGGAGAGACGGAAGGCCGGTGGGAGAAACGGAAGGCCGGAGGGAGAGACGGAAGGCCGGAGGGAGAGACAGAAGGACGGAGGGAGAGATGGAAGGCCGGAGGGAGAGACGGAAGACCGAAGGGAGAGATGGAAGGCTGGAGGGAGAGATGGAAGGCCGGAGGGAGAGATGGCAGGCCGGAGGGAGAGATGGCAGGCCAGAGGGAGAGATGGAAGGCCGGAGGGAGAGATGGAAGGCCGGAGGGAAAGATGGAAGGTCGGAGGGAAAGATGCCTTCCTTCCATCTTTCCCTCCGGCCTTCCATCTTTCCCTCTGGAGGGAAAGACGGAAGGCCGGAGGGAGAGACGGAAGGCCGGAGGGAGAGACGGAAGGCCGGAGGGAGAGACGGAAGGCAGGAGGGAGAGACGGAAGGCCAGAGGAGAGATGGAAGGCCGGAGGGAAAGATGGAAGGCCGGAGGGAACGATACCTTCCTTCCATCTTTCCCTCCGACCTTCCATCTTTCCCTCTGGAGGGAAAGACGGAATGCCGAAGGGAAAGACGGAAGTCCGGAGGGAAACCCGGAAGGCCGGAGGGAGAGATGGAAGGCCGGAGGGAGAGACGGAGGGCTGGATGGAGAGACGGATGGCCGGAGGGAGAGATGGAAGGCCGGAGGGAGAGATGGAAGGCCGGAGGGAGAGACGGAAGGCCGGAGGGAGAGATGGAAGGCCGGAGGGAGAGATGGAAGGCTGGAGGGAGAGATGGCAGGCCGGAGGGAGAGATGGAAGGCCGGAGGGAAAGATGGAAGGCCGGAGGGAATGATGCCTTCCTTCCATCTTTCACTCCGGCCTTCCATCTTTCCCTATGGCCTTCCATCTTTCCCTCAGGCCTACCATCTTTCCCTCCAGCCTTCCATCTTGCCCTCCGGCCTTCCATCTTTCCCTCCGGCCTTACATCTTTCCCTCCAGCCTTACATCTTTCCCTCCAGCCTTCCATCTTTCCCTCCAGCCTTCCATCTTTCCCTCCAGCCTTCCATAGTTCCCTCCAGCCTTCCATCTTTCCCTCCGGCAGGAAAGATGGAAGGCCGGAGGGAGAGACGGAAGGCCGGAGGGAGAGACGGAAGGCCGGAGCGAGAGATGGAAGGCCGGAGGGAGAGATGGCAGGCCAGAGGGAGAGATGGAAGGCTGGAGCGAGAGATGGAAGGCCGGAGGGAAAGATGGAAGGCCGGAGGGAAAGATGCCTTCCTTCCATCTTTCCCTCCGGCCTTCCGTCTTTCCCTCCGGCCTTACATCTTTCCCTCCAGCCTTACATCTTTCTCTCCAGCCTTACATCTTTCCCTCCAGCCTTACATCTTTCCCTCCAGCCTTCCAACTTTCCCTCCGGCTGGAAAGATGGAAGGCCAGAGGGAGAGACGGAAGGAAGGAGGGAGAGACTGAAGGCTGGAGGGAGAGACGGAAGGCTGGAGGGACACACGGAAGGCCGGAGGGAGAGACGGAAGGCCGGAGGGAGAGACGGAAGGATGGAGGGAGAGACGGAAGGACGGAGGGAGAGAGGGAAGGCCGGAGGGAGAGACGGAAGGCCGTAGGGAGAGACGGAAGGATGGAGGGAGAGACAGAAGGCCAGAGGGAGAGATGGAAGGCCGGAGGGAGAGACGGAAGGCCGGAGGGACAGACGGAAGACCGGAGGGAGAGATGGAAGGCCGGAGGGAGAGACGTTAAGGCTGGAGGGAGAGACAGAAGGCCGGAGGGAGAGACGAAAGGCCGGAGGGAGTGACGGAAGGCCGGAGGGAGAGACGGAAGGCCGGAGGGAGAGATGGAAGGCCGGAGGGAGAGATGGAAGGCCGGAGGGAGAGATGGAAGGCCGGAGGGAAAGATGGAAGGCCGGAGGGAATGATGCCTTCCTTCCATCTTTCACTCCGGCCTTCCATCTTTCCCTATGGCCTTCCATCTTTCCCTCCGGCCTACCATCTTTCCCTCCAGCCTTCCATCTTTCCCTCCGTCCTTCCATCTTTACCTCCGGCCTTACATCTTTCCCTCCAGCCTTACATCTTTCCCTCCAGCCTTCCATCTTTCCCTACAGCCTTACATCTTTCCCTCCAGCCTTACATCTTTCCCTCCAGCCTTCCATCTTTCCCTCCAGCCTTCCATCTTTCCCTCCAGCCTTCCATAGTTCCCTCCAGCCTTCAATCTTTCCCTCCGGCTGGAAAGATGGAAGGCCGGAGGGAGAGACGGAAGGCCGGAGCGAGAGATGGAAGGCCGGAGGGAGAGATGGCAGGCCGGAGGGAGAGATGGAAGGCTGGAGCGAAAGATGGAAGGCCAGAGGGAAAGATGGAAGGCCGGAGGGAAAGATGCCTTCCTTCCGTCTTTCCCTCCGGCCTTACATCTTTCCCTCCAGCCTTACATCTTTCCCTCCAGCCTTACATCTTTCCCTCCAGCCTTACATCTTTCCCTCCAGCCTTCCATCTTTCCAGCCGGAGGGAGAGACGGAAGGAAGGAGGGAGAGACGGAAGGCCGGAGGGAGAGACGGAAGGCTGGAGGGACAGACGGAAGGCCGGAGGGAGAGACGGAAGGCCGGAGGGAGAGACGGAAGGATGGATAGAGAGACGGAAGGACAGAGGGAGAGAGGGAAGGCCGGAGGGAGAGACGGAAGGCCGGAGGGAGAGACGGAAGACCGGAGGGAGAGATGGAAGGCCGGAGGGAGAGACGTTAAGGTTGGAGAAAGAGACGGAAGGCCGGAGGGAGAGACGAAAGGCCGGAGGGAGTGACGGAAGGCCGGAGGGAGAGACGGAAGGACGGAGGGAGAGATGGAAGGCCGGAGGGAGAGAGGGAAGGCTGGAGGGTGAGAGGGAAGGCCGGATGGTGAGAGGGAAGGCCGGAGGGAGAGACGGCAGGCCAGAGGGAGAGACGGAAGGCTGGAGGGAGAGACGGAAGGCCGGTGGGAGAAACGGAAGGCCGGAGGGAGAGACGGAAGGCCGGAGGGAGAGACCGAAGTTCGGAGGGAGAGATGGAAGCCCGGAGGGAGAGATGGAAGACCGGAGGGAGAGATGGCAGGCCGGAGGGAGAGATGGCAGGCCGGAGGGAGAGATGGCAGGCCGGAGGGAGAGATGGAAGACCAGAGGGAGAGATGGAAGGCCGGAGGGAAAGATGGAAGGCTGGAGGGAAAGATGCCTTACTTCCATCTTTCCCTCCCACCTTCCATCTTTCCCTCCCACCTTCCATCTTTCCCTCTGGAGGGAAAGACGGAATGCCGGAGGGAAAGACGGAAGTCTGGAGGGAACTATGGAAGGCCGGAGGGAGAGATGGAAGGCCAGAGGGAGAGACGGAAGGCCGGAGGGAGAGACGGAAGGCCGGAGGGAGAGATGGAAGGCCGGAGGGAGAGATGGAAGGCCGGAGGGAGAGATGGAAGGCCGGAGGGAAAGATGGAAGGCCGGAGGGAATGATGCCTTCCTTCCATCTTTCACTCCGGCCTTCCATCTTTCCCTATGGCCTTCCATCTTTCCCTCCGGCCTACCATCTTTCCCTCCAGCCTTCCATCTTTCCCTCCGCCTTACATCTTTCCCTCCGGCCTTACATCTTTCCCTCCAGCCTTCCATCTTTCCCTACAGCCTTACATCTTTCCCTCCAGCCTTACATCTTTCCCTCCAGCCTTCCATCTTTCCCTCCAGCCTTCCATCTTTCCCTCCAGCCTTCCATAGTTCCCTCCAGCCTTCCATCTTTCCCTCCGGCTGGAAAGATGGAAGGCCGGAGGGAGAGACGGAAGGCCGGAGTGAGAGACGGAAGGCCGGAGCGAGAGATGGAAGGCCGGAGGGAGAGATGGCAGGCCGGAGGGAGAGATGGAAGGCTGGAGGGAGAGATGGAAGGCCAGAGGGAAAGATGGAAGGCCGGAGGGAAAGATGCCTTCCTTCCATCTTTCCCTCCGGCCTTCCGTCTTTCCCTCCGGCCTTACATCTTTCCCTCCAGCCTTACATCTTTCCCTCCAGCCTTACATCTTTCCCTCCAGCCTTCCATCTTTCCCTCCGGCTGGAAAGATGGAAGGCCGGAGGGAGAGACGGAAGGAAGGAGGGAGAGACAGAAGGCCGGAGGGAGAGACGGAAGGCCGGAGGGACAGACGGAAGGCCGGAGGGAGAGACGGAAGGCCGGAGGGAGAGACGGAAGGATGGAGGGAGAGACGGAAGGACGGAGGGAGAGAGGGAAGGCTGGAGGGAGAGACGGAAGGCCAGAGGGGGAGACGGAAGGACGGAGGGAGAGACGGAAGGCAAGAGGGAGAGACGGAAGGCCGGAGGGAGAGACGGAAGACCGGAGGGAGAGATGGAAGGGCGGAGGGAGAGACGTTAAGGCTGGAGGGAGAGACGGAAGGCCGGAGGGAGAGACGAAAGGCCGGAGGGAGTGACGGAAGGCTGGAGGGAGAGACGGAAGGACGGAGGGAGAGATGGAAGGCCGGAGGGAGAGAGGGAAGGCCGGAGGGTGAGAGGGAAGGCCGGAGGGTGAGAAGGAAGGCCGGGGGGAGAGACGGCAGGTCAGAGGGAGAGACGGAAGGCTGGAGGGAGAGACGGAAGGCCGGTGGGAGAAACGGAAGGCCGGAGGGAGAGACGGAAGGCCAGAGGGGGAGACCGAAGGTCGGAGGGAGAGATGGAAGCCCGGAGGGAGAGATGGAAGACCGGAGGGAGAGATGGCAGGCCGGAGTGAGAGATGGCAGGCCGGAGGGACAGATGGCAAGCCGGAGGGAGAGATGGAAGGCCGGAGGGAGAGATGGAAGGCCGGAGGGAAAGATGAAAGGCCGGAGGGAAAGATGCCTTCCTTCCATCTTTCCCTCCGGCCTTCCATCTTTCCCTCTGGAGGGAAAGATGGAAGGCCGGAGGGAAAGACGGAAGGCTGGAGGGAAAGACGGAAGGCCGGAGGGAGAGACGGAAGGCCGGAGGGAGAGACGGAAGGCCGGAGGGAGAGATGGAAGGCCGGAGGGAGAGACGGAAGGCCGGAGGGAGAGACGGAAGGCCAGATGGAGAGACGGAAAGCCGGATGGAGAGACGGAAGGCCGGAGGGAGAGACGGAAGGCCGGAGGGAGAGACGGAAGGCCAGAGGGAGAGACGGAAGGACGGAGGGAGAGACGGAAGGCCGGAGGGAGAGACGGAAGACCGGAGGGAGAGATGGAAGGCTGGAGGGAGAGATGGAAGGCCGGAGGGAGAGATGGCAGGCCGGATGGAGAGATGGCAGGCCAGAGGGAGAGTTGGAAGGCCGGAGGGAGAGATGGAAGGCCGGAGGGAAAGATGGAAGGTCGGAGGGAAAGATGCCTTCCTTCCATCTTGCCCTCCGGCCTTCCATCTTTCCCTCTGGAGGGAAAGACGGAAGGCCGGAGGGAAAGACGGAAGGCCGGAGGGAAAGATGGAAGGCCGGAGGGAGAGACGGATGGCTGGAGGGAGAGACAGAAGGCCGGAGGGAGAGACGGAAGGCCGGAGGGAGAGACGGAAGGCAGGAGGGAGAGACGGAAGGCCGGAGGGAGAGATGGAAGGCCGGAGGGAGAGATGGAAGGCCGGAGGGAGAGATGGAAGGCCGGAGGGAAAGATGCCTTCATTCCAACTTTCCCTCCGGCCTTCCATCTTTCCCTATTGCCTTCCATCTTTCCCTCCGGCCTACGATCTTTCCCTCCGGCCTTCCATCTTTCCCTCCAGCCTTACATCTTTCCCTCCAGCCTTACATCTTTCTCTCCAGCCTTACATCTTTCCCTCCAGCCTTACATCTTTCCCTCCAGCCTTACATCTTTCCCTCGAGCCTTCCATCTTTGCCTCCGGCTGGAAAGATGGAAGGCCGGAAGAAGAGACGGAAGGCTGGAGGGAGAGACAGAAGGCTGGAGGGAGAGACGGAAAGTCGGAGGGAGAGACGGAAGGCCGGAGGGAGAGACGGACGGCCGTAGGGAAAGACGGAAGGCCGGAGGGAAAGACAGAAGGCCGGAGGGAAAGATGGAAGGCCGGAGGGAGAGACGGAAGGCTGGAGGGAGAGACGGAAGGCCGGAGGGAGAGACGGAAGGCCGGAGGGAGAGACGGAAGGCAGGAGGGTGAGACGGAAGACGGAGGGAGAGATGGAAGGCCGGAGGGAGAGATGGAAGGCCGGAGGGAAAGACGGAAGGCTGGAGGGAGAGACAGAAGGCCGGAGGGAGAGACGGAAGGCCGGAGGGTGAGATGGAAGGACGGAGGGAGAGACGGAAGGCCGGAGGGAAAGACGGAAGGCCAGCCTTACATCTTTCCCTCGAGCCTTCCATCTTTCCCTCCGGCTGGAAAGATGGAAGGCCGGAGGGAAAGATGGAAGGCCGGAGGGAGAGACGGAAGGCTGGAGGGAGAGACAGAATGCCGGAGGGAGAGACGGAAGGCCGGAGGGTGAGATGGAAGGACGGAGGGAGAGACGGAAGGCCGGAGGGAAAGACGGAAGGCCAGAGGGAAAGACGGAAGGCCGGAGGGAAAGACGGAAGGCCGGAGGGAGAGACGGAAGGCCGGAGGGAGAGACGGAAGGCCGGAGGGAGAGACGCAAGGCCGGAGGGAAAGACGGAAGGCCGGAGGGAAAGACGGAAGGCCGGAGGGAAAGACGGAAGGCCGGAGGGAGAGATGGAAGGCCAGAGGGAGAGACGGAAGGCCGGAGGGAGAGGCGGAAGGCCGGAAGGAGAGACGGAAGGCCGGAGGGAGAGACGGAAGGCTGACGGGAGAGATGGAAAGCCAGAGGGAGAGATGGAAGGCCGGAGGGAGAGATGGAAGGCTGGAGAGTGAAATGGAAGGCCGGAGGGAGAGATGGAAGGCCGGAGGGAAAGATGCCTTCCTTCCATCTTTCCCTCCGGCCTTCCATCTTTCCCTCTGGAGGGAAAGACGGAAGGCCGGAGGGAAAGACGGAAGGCCGGAGGGAAAGATGGAAGGCCGGAGGGAGAGACGGAAGGCTGGAGGGAGAGACGGAAGGCCGGAGGGAGAGACGGAAGGCCGGAGGGAGAGACGGAAGGCAGGAGGGAGAGACGGAAGGCCGGAGGGAGAGACGGAAGGCCGGAGGGAGAGATGGAATGCCGGAGGGAGAGATGGAAGGCCGGAGGGAAAGATGTCTTCATTCCATCTTTCCCTCCGGCCTTTCATCTTTCCCTATGGCCTTCCATCTTTCCCTCCGGCCTACGAACTTTCCCTCCGGCCTTCCATCTTTCCCTCCAGCCTTACATCTTTCCCTCCAGCCTTACATATTTCCCTCGAGCCTTCCATCTTTCCCTCCGGCTGGAAAGATGGAAGGCCGGAGGGAAAGATGGAAGGCCGGAGGGAGAGACGGAAGGCTGGAGGGAGAGACAGAAGGCCGGAGGGAGAGACGGAAGGCCGGAGGGTGAGACGGAAGGACGGAGGGAGAGACGGAAGGCCGGAGGGAAAGACGGAAGGCCGGAGGGAAAGACGGAAGGCCGGAGGGAAAGACGGAAGGCCGGAGGGAGAGACGGAAGGCCGGAGGGAGAGACGGAAGGCCGGAGGGAGAGACGCAAGGCCGGAGGGAAAGACGGAAGGCCGGAGGGAAAGACGGAAGGCTGGAGGGAAAGACGGAAGGCCGGAGGGAGAGACGGAAGGCCGGAGGGAGAGACGGAAGGCCGGAGGGAGAGGCGGAAGGCCGGAGGGAGAGACGGAAGGCCGGAGGGAGAGACGGAAGGCCGACGGGAGAGATGGAAAGCCAGAGGGAGAGATGGAAGGCCGGAGGGAGAGATGGAAGGCTGGAGAGTGAGATGGAAGGCCGGAGGGAGAGATGGAAGGCCGGAGGGAAAGATGCCTTCCTTCCATCTTTCCCTCCGGCCTTCCATCTTTCCCTCTGGAGGGAAAGACGGAAGGCCGGAGGGAAAGACGGAAGGCCGGAGGGAAAGATGGAAGGCCGGAGGGAGAGACGGAAGGCAGGAGTGAGAGACGGAAGGCAGGAGGGAGAGACGGAAGGCCGGATGGAGAGACGGAAGGCAGGAGGGAGAGACGGAAGGCCGGAGGGAGAGACGGAAGGCCGGAGGGAGAGATGGAATGCCGGAGGGAGAGATGGAAGGCCGGAGGGAAAGATGCCTTCATTCCATCTTTCCCTCCGGCCTTCCATCTTTCCTTATGGCCTTCCATCTTTCCCTCCGGCCTACGATCTTTCCCTCCGGCCTTCCATCTTTCCCTCCAGCCTTACATCTTTCCCTCCAGCCTTACATCTTTCCCTCCAGCCTTACATCTTTCCCTCCAGCCTTACATCTTTCCCTCGAGCCTTCCATCTTTCCCTCCGGCTGGAAAGATGGAAGGCCGGAGGAAGAGACGGAAGGCTGGAGGGAGAGACACAAGGCCGGAGGGAGAGACGGAAATCCGGAGGGAGAGACGGAAGGTCGGAGGGAGAGACGGAAGGCCGGAGGGAAAGACGGAAGGCCGGAGGGAAACACGGAAGGCTGGAGGGAAAGACAGAAGGCCGGAGGGAAAGATGGAAGGGCAGAGGGAGAGACGGAAGGCTGGAGGGAGAGACGGAAGGCTGGAGGGAGAGACGGAAGGCCGGAGGGAGAGACGGAAGGCAGGAGGGAGAGACGGAAGGCCGGAGGGAGAGATGGAAGGCCGGAGGGAGAGATGGAAGGCCGGAGGGGGAGATGGAAGGCCGGAGGAAAAGACGGAAGGCCGGAGGGAAAGACGGAAGGCTGGAGGGAAAGACAGAAGGCCGGAGGGAAAGATGGAAGGGCAGAGGGAGAGACAGAAGGCCGGAGGGAGAGACGCAAGGCCGGAGGGAAAGACGGAAGGCCGGAGGGAAAGACGGAAGGCTGGAGGGAAAGATGGAAGGCCGGAGGGAGAGACGGAAGGCCGGAGGGAGAGACGGAAGGCCGGAGGGAGAGGCGGAAGGCCGGAGGGAGAGACGGAAGGCCGGAGGGAGAGACGGAAGGCAGACGGGAGAGATGGAAAGCCAGAGGGAGAGATGGAAGGCCGGAGGGAGAGATGGAAGGCTGGAGAGTGAGATGGAAGGCCGGAGGGAGAGATGGAAGGCCGGAGGGAAAGATGCCTTCCTTCCATCTTTCCCTCAAGCCTTCCATCTTTCCCTATTGCCTTCCATCTTTCCCTCCGGCCTACGATCTTTCCCTCCGGCCTTCCATCTTTCCCTCCAGCCTTACATCTTTCCCTCCAGCCTTACATCTTTCTCTCCAGCCTTACATCTTTCCCTCCAGCCTTACATCTTTCCCTCCAGCCTTACATCTTTTCCTCGAGCCTTCCATCTTTCCCTCCGGCTGGAAAGAGGGAAGGCCGGAGGGAAAGATGGAAGGCCGGAGGGAGAGACGGAAGGCTGGAGGGAGAGACAGAAGGCCGGAGGGAGAGACGGAAGGCCGGAGGGTGAGATGGAAGGATGGAGGGAGAGACGGAAGGCCGGAGGGAAAGACGGAAGGCCGGAGGGAAAGACGGAAGGCCGGAGGGAAAGACGGAAGGCCGGAGGGAGAGACGGAAGGCCGGAGGGAGAGACGGAAGGCCGGAGGGAGAGACGCAAGGCTGGAGGGAAAGACGGAAGGCCGGAGGGAAAGACGGAAGGCCGGAGGGAAAGACGGAAGGCCGGAGGGAGAGATGGAAGGCCAGAGGGAGAGACGGAAGGCTGGAGGGAGAGGCGGAAGGCCGGAGGGAGAGACGGAAGGCCGGAGGGAGAGACGGAAGGCCGACGGGAGAGATGGAAAGCCAGAGGGAGAGATGGAAGGCCGGAGGGAGAGATGGAAGGCTGGAGAGGGAAATGGAAGGCCGGAGGGAGAGATGGAAGGCCGGAGGGAAAGATGCCTTCCTTCCATCTTTCCCTCCGGCCTTCCATCTTTCCCTCTGGAGGGAAAGACGGAAGGCCGGAGGGAAAGACGGAAGGCCGGAGGGAAAGATGGAAGGCTGGAGGGAGAGACGGAAGGCTGGAGGGAGAGACGGAAGGCCGGAGGGAGAGACGGAAGGCCGGAGGGAGAGACGGAAGGCAGGAGGGAGAGACGGAAGGCCGGAGGGAGAGACGGAAGGCCGGAGGGAGAGACGGAAGGCCGGAGGGAGAGACGGAATGCCGGAGGGAGAGACGGAAGGCCGACGGGAGAGATGGAAAGCCAGAGGGAGAGATGGAAGGCCGGAGGGAGAGATGGAAGGCTGGAGAGTGAGATGGAAGGCCGGAGGGAGAGATGGAAGGCCGGAGGGAAAGATGCCTTCCTTCCATCTTTCCCTCCGGCCTTCCATCTTTCCCTCTGGAGGGAAAGACGGAAGGCCGGAGGGAAAGACGGAAGGCCGGAGGGAAAGATGGAAGGCCGGAGGGAGAGACGGAAGGCAGGAGGGAGAGACGGAAGGCCGGAGGGAGAGACGGAAGGCCGGAGGGAGAGACGGAAGGCAGGAGGGAGAGACGGAAGGCTGGAGGGAGAGACACAAGGCTGGAGGGAGAGACGGAAATCCGGAGGGAGAGACGGAAGGTCGGAGGGAGAGACGGAAGGCCGGAGGGAAAGACGGAAGGCCGGAGGGAAACACGGAAGGCTGGAGGGAAAGACAGAAGGCCGGAGGGAAAGATGGAAGGGCAGAGGGAGAGACGGAAGGCTGGAGGGAGAGACGGAAGGCTGGAGGGAGAGACGGAAGGCCGGAGGGAGAGACGGAAGGCAGGAGGGAGAGACGGAAGGCCGGAGGGAGAGATGGAAGGCCGGAGGGAGAGATGGAAGGCCGGAGGGGGAGATGGAAGGCCGGAGGAAAAGACGGAAGGCCGGAGGGAAAGACGGAAGGCTGGAGGGAAAGACAGAAGGCCGGAGGGAACGATGGAAGGGCAGAGGGAGAGACAGAAGGCCGGAGGGAGAGACGCAAGGCCGGAGGGAAAGACGGAAGGCCGGAGGGAAAGATGGAAGGCCGGAGGGAAAGACGGAAGGCCGGAGGGAAAGATGGAAGGCCGGAGGGAGAGACGGAAGGCAGGAGGGAGAGACGGAAGGCCGGAGGGAGAGACGGAAGGCCGGAGGGAGAGACGGAAGGCAGGAGGGAGAGACGGAAGGCCGGAGGGAGAGACGGAAGGCCGGAGGGAGAGATGGAAGGCCGGAGGGAGAGATGGAAGGCCGGAGGGAAAGATGCCTTCATTCCATCTTTCCCTCCGGCCTTCCATCTTTCCTTATGGCCTTCCATCTTTCCCTCCGGCCTACGATCTTTCCCTCCGGCCTTCCATCTTTCCCTCCAGCCTTACATCTTTCCCTCCAGCCTTACATCTTTCCCTCCAGCCTTACATCTTTTCCTCCAGCCTTACATCTTTCCCTCGAGCCTTCCATCTTTCCCTCCGGCTGGAAAGATGGAAGGCCGGAGGAAGAGACGGAAGGCTGGAGGGAGAGACACAAGGCCGGAGGGAGAGACGGAAATCCGGAGGGAGAGACGGAAGGTCGGAGGGAGAGACGGAAGGCCGGAGGGAAAGACGGAAGGCCGGAGGGAAACACGGAAGGCTGGAGGGAAAGACAGAAGGCCGGAGGGAAAGATGGAAGGGCAGAGGGAGAGACGGAAGGCTGGAGGGAGAGACGGAAGGCTGGAGGGAGAGACGGAAGGCAGGAGGGAGAGACGGAAGGCAGGAGGGAGAGACGGAAGGCCGGAGGGAGAGATGGAAGGCCGGAGGGAGAGATGGAAGGCCGGAGGGGGAGATGGAAGGCCGGAGGAAAAGACGGAAGGCCGGAGGGAAAGACGGAAGGCTGGAGGGAAAGACAGAAGGCCGGAGGGAAAGATGGAAGGGCAGAGGGAGAGACAGAAGGCCGGAGGGAGAGACGCAAGGCTGGAGGGAAAGACGGAAGGCCCGAGGGAAAGACGGAAGGCCGGAGGGAAAGACGGAAGGCCGGAGGGAAAGATGGAAGGCCGGAGGGAGAGACGGAAGGCAGGAGGGAGAGACGGAAGGCCGGAGGGAGAGACGGAAGGCCGGAGGGAGAGACGGAAGGCAGGAGGGAGAGACGGAAGGCCGGAGGGAGAGACGGAAGGCCGGAGGGAGAGATGGAAGGCCGGAGGGAGAGATGGAAGGCCGGAGGGAAAGATGCCTTCATTCCATCTTTCCCTCCGGCCTTCCATCTTTCCTTATGGCCTTCCATCTTTCCCTCCGGCCTACGATCTTTCCCTCCGGCCTTCCATCTTTCCCTCCAGCCTTACATCTTTCCCTCCAGCCTTACATCTTTCCCTCCAGCCTTACATCTTTTCCTCCAGCCTTACATCTTTCCCTCGAGCCTTCCATCTTTCCCTCCGGCTGGAAAGATGGAAGGCCGGAGGAAGAGACGGAAGGCTGGAGGGAGAGACACAAGGCCGGAGGGAGAGACGGAAATCCGGAGGGAGAGACGGAAGGTCGGAGGGAGAGACGGAAGGCCGGAGGGAAAGACGGAAGGCCGGAGGGAAACACGGAAGGCTGGAGGGAAAGACAGAAGGCCGGAGGGAAAGATGGAAGGGCAGAGGGAGAGACGGAAGGCTGGAGGGAGAGACGGAAGGCTGGAGGGAGAGACGGAAGGCCGGAGGGAGAGACGGAAGGCAGGAGGGAGAGACGGAAGGCCGGAGGGAGAGATGGAAGGCCGGAGGGAGAGATGGAAGGCCGGAGGGGGAGATGGAAGGCCGGAGGAAAAGACGGAAGGCCGGAGGGAAAGACGGAAGGCTGGAGGGAAAGACAGAAGGCCGGAGGGAAAGATGGAAGGGCAGAGGGAGAGACAGAAGGCCGGAGGGAGAGACGCAAGGCCGGAGGGAAAGACGGAAGGCCGGAGGGAAAGACGGAAGGCTGGAGGGAAAGACGGAAGGCCGGAGGGAGAGACGGAAGGCCGGAGGGAGAGACGGAAGGCCGGAGGGAGAGGCGGAAGGCCGGAGGGAGAGACGGAAGGCCGGAGGGAGAGACGGAAGGCAGACGGGAGAGATGGAAAGCCAGAGGGAGAGATGGAAGGCCGGAGGGAGAGATGGAAGGCTGGAGAGTGAGATGGAAGGCCGGAGGGAGAGATGGAAGGCCGGAGGGAAAGATGCCTTCCTTCCATCTTTCCCTCAAGCCTTCCATCTTTCCCTATTGCCTTCCATCTTTCCCTCCGGCCTACGATCTTTCCCTCCGGCCTTCCATCTTTCCCTCCAGCCTTACATCTTTCCCTCCAGCCTTACATCTTTCTCTCCAGCCTTACATCTTTCCCTCCAGCCTTACATCTTTCCCTCCAGCCTTACATCTTTTCCTCGAGCCTTCCATCTTTCCCTCCGGCTGGAAAGATGGAAGGCCGGAAGAAGAGACGGAAGGCTGGAGGGAGAGACAGAAGGCTGGAGGGAGAGACGGAAAGTCGGAGGGAGAGACGGAAGGCCGGAGGGAGAGACGGAAGGCCGGAGGGAAAGATGGAAGGCCGGAGGGAGAGACGGAAGGCTGGAGGGAGAGACGGAAGGCCGGAGGGAGAGACGGAAGGCTGGAGGGAGAGACGGAAGGCAGGAGGGTGAGACGGAAGACGGAGGGAGAGATGGAAGGCCGGAGGGAGAGATGGAAGGCCGGAGGGAAAGATGTCTTCATTCCATCTTTCCCTCCGGCCTTCCATCTTTCCCTATGGCCTTCCATCTTTCCCTCCGGCCTACGAACTTTCCCTCCGGCCTTCCATCTTTCCCTCCAGCCTTACATCTTTCCCTCCAGCCTTACATCTTTCTCTCCAGCCTTACATCTTTCCCTCCAGCCTTACATCTTTCCCTCCAGCCTTACATCTTTCCCTCGAGCCTTCCATCTTTCCCTCCGGCTGGAAAGAGGGAAGGCCGGAGGGAAAGATGGAAGGCCGGAGGGAGAGACGGAAGGCTGGAGGGAGAGACAGAAGGCCGGAGGGAGAGACGGAAGGCCGGAGGGTGAGATGGAAGGATGGAGGGAGAGACGGAAGGCCGGAGGGAAAGACGGAAGGCCGGAGGGAAAGACGGAAGGCCGGAGGGAAAGACGGAAGGCCGGAGGGAGAGACGGAAGGCCGGAGGGAGAGACGGAAGGCCGGAGGGAGAGACGCAAGGCCGGAGGGAAAGACGGAAGGCCGGAGGGAAAGACGGAAGGCCGGAGGGAAAGACGGAAGGCCGGAGGGAGAGATGGAAGGCCAGAGGGAGAGACGGAAGGCTGGAGGGAGAGGCGGAAGGCCGGAGGGAGAGACGGAAGGCCGGAGGGAGAGACGGAAGGCCGACGGGAGAGATGGAAAGCCAGAGGGAGAGATGGAAGGCCGGAGCGAGAGATGGAAGGCTGGAGAGGGAAATGGAAGGCCGGAGGGAGAGATGGAAGGCCGGAGGGAAAGATGCCTTCCTTCCATCTTTCCCTCCGGCCTTCCATCTTTCCCTCTGGAGGGAAAGACGGAAGGCCGGAGGGAAAGACGGAAGGCCGGAGGGAAAGATGGAAGGCCGGAGGGAGAGACGGAAGGCTGGAGGGAGAGACGGAAGGCCGGAGGGAGAGACGGAAGGCCGGAGGGAGAGATGGAAGGCAGGAGGGAGAGACGGAAGGCCGGAGGGAGAGACGGAAGGCCGGAGGGAGAGATGGAAGGCCGGAGGGAGAGATGGAAGGCCGGAGGGAAAGATGTCTTCATTCCATCTTTCCCTCCGGCCTTCCATCTTTCCCTATGGCCTTCCATCTTTCCCTCCGGCCTACGAACTTTCCCTCCGGCCTTCCATCTTTCCCTCCAGCCTTACATCTTTCCCTCCAGCCTTACATATTTCTCTCCAGCCTTACATCTTTCCCTCCAGCCTTACATCTTTCCCTCCAGCCTTACATCTTTCCCTCCAGCCTTCCATCTTTCCCTCCGGCTGGAAAGATGGAAGGCCGGAGGGAAAGATGGAAGGACGGAGGGAGAGACGGAAGGCCGGAGGGAGAGACGGAAGGCCGGAGGGAGAGGCGGAAGGCCGGAGGGAGAGACGGAAGGCCGGAGGGAGAGACGGAAGGCCGACGGGAGAGATGGAAAGCCAGAGGGAGAGATGGAAGGCCGGAGGGAGAGATGGAAGGCTGGAGAGTGAGATGGAAGGCCGGAGGGAGAGATGGAAGGCCGGAGGGAAAGATGCCTTCCTTCCATCTTTCCCTCCGGCCTTCCATCTTTCCCTCTGGAGGGAAAGACGGAAGGCCGGAGGGAAAGACGGAAGGCCGGAGGGAAAGATGGAAGGCCGGAGGGAGAGACGGAAGGCTGAAGGGAGAGACGGAAGGCCGGAGGGAGAGACGGAAGGCCGGAGGGAGAGACGGAAGGCAGGAGGGAGAGATGGAAGGCCGGATGGAGAGACGGAAGGCCGGAGGGAGAGATGGAAGGCCGGAGGGAGAGATGGAAGGCCACAGGGAAAGATGCCTTCATTCCATCTTTCCCTCCGGCCTTCCATCTTTCCCTATGGCCTTCCATCTTTCCCTCCGGCCTACGATCTTTCCCTCCGGCCTTCCATCTTTCCCTCCAGCCTTACATCTTTCCCTCCAGCCTTACATCTTTCTCTCCAGCCTTACATCTTTCCCTCCAGCCTTACATCTTTCCCTCCAGCCTTACATCTTTCCCTCGAGCCTTCCATCTTTCCCTCCGGCTGGAAAGATGGAAGGCCGGAGGAAGAGACGGAAGGCCGGAGGGAGAGACAGAAGGCCGGAGGGAGAGACGGAAAGCCGGAGGGAGAGACGGAAGGCCGGAGGGAGAGACGGAAGGCCGGAGGGAAAGACGGAAGGCCGGAGGGAAAGACGGAAGGCTGGAGGGAAAGACAGAAGGCCGGAGGGAAAGATGGAAGGGCAGAGGGAGAGACGGAAGGCCGGAGGGAGAGACGGAAGGCCGGAGGGAGAGACGGAAGGCCGGAGGGGGAGACGGAAGGCAGGAGGGAGAGACGGAAGGCCGGAGGGAGAGATGGAAGGCCGGAGGGAGAGATGGAAGGCCGGAGGGGGAGATGGAAGGCCGGAGGGAAAGACGGAAGGCCGGAGGGAAAGACGGAAGGCTGGAGGGAAAGACAGAAGGCCGGAGGGTAAGATGGAAGGGCAGAGGGAGAGACGGAAGGCCGGAGGGAGAGACGCAAGGCCGGAGGGAAAGACGGAAGGCCGGAGGGAAAGACGGAAGGCTGGAGGGAAAGATGGAAGGCCGGAGGGAGAGACGGAAGGCCGGAGGGAGAGACGGAAGGCCGGAGGGAGAGATGGAAGGCTGGAGAGTGAGATGGAAGGCCGGAGGGAGAGATGGAAGGCCGGAGGGAAAGATGCCTTCCTTCCATCTTTCCCTCCGGCCTTCCATCTTTCCCTCTGGAGGGAAAGACGGAAGGCCGGAGGGAAAGACGGAAGGCCGGAGGGAAAGATGGAAGGCCAGAGGGAGAGACGGAAGGCTGGAGGGAGAGACGGAAGGCCGGAGGGAGAGACGGAAGGCCGGAGGGTGAGACGGAAGGCAGGAGGGAGAGATGGAAGGCCGGATGGAAAGACGGAAGGCCGGAGGGAGAGATGGAAGGCCGGAGGGAGAGATGGAAGGCCACAGGGAAAGATGCCTTCATTCCATCTTTCCCTCCGGCCTTCCATCTTTCCCTATGGCCTTCCATCTTTCCCTCCGGCCTACGATCTTTCCCT
The DNA here is from genome assembly GCA_034401795.1 of Chaetoderma sp. LZ-2023a. NCBI lineage: Eukaryota > Metazoa > Mollusca > Caudofoveata > Chaetodermatida > Chaetodermatidae > Chaetoderma > Chaetoderma sp. LZ-2023a. The sequence continues at coordinate 140,791,862 of CM067369.1, read as the reverse complement.
CCGGCCTTCCATCTTTCCCTCCAGCCTTACATCTTTCCCTCCAGCCTTACATCTTTCTCTCCAGCCTTACATCTTTCCCTCCAGCCTTACATCTTTCCCTCCAGCCTTACATCTTTCCCTCGAGCCTTCCATCTTTCCCTCCGGCTGGAAAGATGGAAGGCCGGAGGAAGAGACGGAAGGCCGGAGGGAGAGACAGAAGGCCGGAGGGAGAGACGGAAAGCCGGAGGGAGAGACGGAAGGCCGGAGGGAGAGACGGAAGGCCGGAGGGAAAGACGGAAGGCCGGAGGAAAAGACGGAAGGCTGGAGGGAAAGACAGAAGGCCGGAGGGAAAGATGGAAGGGCAGAGGGAGAGACGGAAGGCCGGAGGGAGAGACGGAAGGCCGGAGGGAGAGACGGAAGGCCGGAGGGAGAGACGGAAGGCAGGAGGGAGAGACGGAAGGCCGGAGGGAGAGATGGAAGGCCGGAGGGAGAGATGGAAGGCCGGAGGGGGAGATGGAAGGCCGGAGGGAAAGACGGAAGGCCGGAGGGAAAGACGGAAGGCTGGAGGGAAAGACAGAAGGCCGGAGGGTAAGATGGAAGGGCAGAGGGAGAGACGGAAGGCCGGAGGGAGAGACGCAAGGCCGGAGGGAAAGACGGAAGGCCGGAGGGAAAGACGGAAGGCTGGAGGGAAAGATGGAAGGCCGGAGGGAGAGACGGAAGGCCGGAGGGAGAGACGGAAGGCCGGAGGGAGAGATGGAAGGCTGGAGAGTGAGATGGAAGGCCGGAGGGAGAGATGGAAGGCTGGAGGGAAAGATGCCTTCCTTCCATCTTTCCCTCCGGCCTTCCATCTTTCCCTCTGGAGGGAAAGACGGGAGGCCGGAGGGAAAGACGGAAGGCCGGAGGGAAAGATGTCTTCATTCCATCTTTCCCTCCGGCCTTCCATCTTTCCCTATGGCCTTCCATCTTTCCCTCCGGCCTACGATCTTTCCCTCTGGCCTTCCATCTTTCCCTCCAGCCTTCCATCTTTCCCTCCAGCCTTACATCTTTCCCTCCAGCCTTACATCTTTCTCTCCAGCCTTACATCTTTCCCTCCAACCTTACATCTTTCCCTCCAGCCTTACATCTTTCCCTCGAGCCTTCCATCTTTCCCTCCGGGTGGAAAGATGGAAGGCCGGAGGGAGAACCGGAAGGCCGGAGGGAGAGACGGAAGGCCGGAGGGAAAGCTGGAAGGCCAGAGGGAGAGACGGAAGGCCGGAGGGAGAGACGGAAGGATGGAGGGAGAGACGGAAGGCCGGAGGGAGAGACGGAAGGCCGGAGGGAGAGACGGAAGGATGGAGGGAGAGACGGAAGTCTGGAGGGAGAGAGGGAAGGCCGGAGGGAGAGACGGAAGAGCGGAGGGAGAGACGGAAGGCCGGAGGGAGAGACGGAAGGCCGGAGGGAGAGACGGAAGACCGGAGTGAGAGACGGAAGGCTGGAGGGAGAGACGGAAGGCCGGAGGGAGAGACGGAAGGCCAGAGGGAGAGAGGGAAGGCCGGAGGGAGAGACGGAAGGCCGGAGGGAGAGACGGAAGGCCGGAGGGAGAGACGGAAGGCCAGAGGGAGAGACGGAAGGCCGGAGCGAGAGACGGAAGGCCGGAGGGAGAGACGGAAAGCCGGAGGGAGAGACGGAAGACCGGAGGGAGAGATGGAAGGCCGGAGGGAGAGATGGAAGGCCGGAGGGAGAGATGGCAGGCCGGAGGGAGAGACGGAAGGCCGGAGGGAGAGACGGAAGGCCGGAGGGAGAGACGGAAGGCCGAAGGGAGAGATGGAAAGCCGGAGGGAGAGATGGAATGCCGGAGGGAGAGATGGAAGGCTGGAGAGAGAGATGGAAGGCCGGAGGGAGAGATGGAAAGCCGGAGGGAAAGATGCCTTCCTTCCATCTTTCCCTCCGGCCTTCCATCTTTCCCTATGGCCTTCCATCTTTCCCTCCGGCCTACCATCTTTCCCTCCGGCCTTCCATCTTTCCCTCCGGCCTTCCATCTTTCCCTCCGGCCTTACATCTTTCCCTCCACCCTTACATCTTTCCCTCCAGCCTTCCATCTTTCCCTCCAGCCTTACATCTTTCCCTCCAGCCTTCCATCTTTCGCTCCGGCTGGAAAGATGGAATGCCGGAGGGAGAGACGGAAGGCCGGAGGGAGAGACGGAAGGCCGGAGGGAGAGATGGAATGCCGGAGGGAGAGATGGAAGGCTGGAGAGAGAGATGGAAGGCCGGAGGGAGAGCTGGAAGGCCGGAGGGAGAGATGGCAGGCCGGAGGGAGAGACGGAAGGCCGGAGGGAGAGACGGAAGGCCGGAGGGAGAGACGGAAGGCCGGAGGGAGAGATGGAAAGCCGGAGGGAGAGATGGAATGCCGGAGGGAGAGATGGAAGGCTGGAGAGAGAGATGGAAGGCCGGAGTGAGAGATGGAAAGCCGGAGGGAAAGATGCCTTCCTTCCATCTTTCCCTCCGGCCTTCCATCTTTCCCTATGGCCTTCCATCTTTCCCTCCGGCCTTCCGTCTCTCCCTCCGGCCTTCTGTCTCTCCCTCCAGCCTTCCGTCTCTTCCTCCGGCCTTCCATCTTTCCAGCCGGAGGGAAAGACGGAAGGCTCGAGGGAAAGATGTAAAGCTGGAGGGAAAGATGTAAGGCTGGAGGGAAAGATGTAAGGCTGGAGAGAAAGATGTAAGGCTGGAGGGAAAGGTGTACGGCTGGATGGAAAGATGGAAGGCCGGAGGGAAAGATCGTAGGCCGGAGGGAAAGATGGAAGGCCATAGGGAAAGATGGAAGGCCGGAGGGAAAGATGGAATGAAGACATCTTTCCCTCCGGCCTTCCATCTCTCCCTCCTGCCTTCCATCTCTCCCTCCCGCCTTCCATCTCTCCCTCCGGCCTTCCATCTCTCCCTCCTGCCTTCCGTCTCTCCCTCCGGCCTTCCGTCTCTCCCTCCGGCCTTCCGTCTCTCCCTCCAGCCTTCCGTCTCTCCCTCCGGCCTTCCATCTTTCCCTCCGGCCTTCCGTCTTTCCCTCCGGCCTTCCGTCTTTCCCTCTGGGCTTCCGTCTCTCCCTCCGGCCTTCCGTCTCTCCCTCCGGCCTTCTGTCTCTCCCTCCAGCCTTCCGTCTCTTCCTCCGGCCTTCCATCTTTCCAGCCGGAGGGAAAGATGGAAGGTTCGAGGGAAAGATGTAAGGCTGAAGGGAAAGATGTAAGGCTGGAGGGAAAGATGTAAGGCTGGAGAGAAAGATATAAGGCTGGAGGGAAAGATGTAAGGCTGGAGGGAAAGATGGAAGGCCGGAGGGAAAGATCGTAGGCCGGAGGGAAAGATGGAAGGCCATAGGGAAAGATGGAAGGCCGGAGGGAAAGTTGGAATGAAGGCATCTTTCCCTCCGGCCTTCCATCTCTCCCTCCGGCCTTCCATCTCTCCCTACGGCCTTCCATCTCTCCCTCCGGCCTTCCATCTCTCCCTCCTGCCTTCCGTCTCTCCCTCCGGCCTTCCGTCTCTCCCTCCGGCCTTCCGTCTCTCCCTCCAGCCTTCCGTCTCTCCCTCCGGCCTTCCGTCTTTCCCTCCGGCTGGAAAGATGGAAGGCCGGAGGAAGAGACGGAAGGCTGGAGGGAGAGACAGAAGGCCGGAGGGAGAGACGGAAGGCCGGAGGGAGAGACGGAATGCCGGAGGGAGAGACGGAAGGCCGGAGGGAGAGACGGAAGGCCGGAGGGAGAGACAGAAGGCCAGATGGAGAGACGGAAGGCCGGATGGAGAGACGGAAGGCCGGAGGTAGAAACGGAAGGCCGGAAGGAGAGACGGAAGGCCAGAGGGAGAGACGGAAGGACGGAGGGAGAGACGGAAGGCCGGAGTGAGAGATGGAAGACAGGAGGGATAGATGGAAGGCCGGAGGGAGAGCTAGAAGGCCGGAGGGAGAGATGGCAGGCCGGAGGGAGAGACGGAAGGCCGGAGGGAGAGACGGAAGGCCGGAGGGAGAGACGGAAGGCCGGAGGGAGAGATGGAAAGCCGGAGGGAGAGATGGAATGCCGGAGGGAGAGATGGAAGGCTGGAGAGAGAGATGGAAGGCCGGAGTGAGAGATGGAAAGCCGGAGGGAAAGATGCCTTCCTTCCATCTTTCCCTCCGGCCTTCCATCTTTCCCTATGGCCTTCCATCTTTCCCTCCGGCCTACCATCTTTCACTCCGGCCTTCCATCTCTGCCTCCGGCCTTCCATCTCTCCATCCTGCCTTCCGTCTCTCCCTCCGGCCTTCCGTCTCTCCCTCCGGCCTTCCGTCTCTCCCTCCAGCCTTCCGTCTCTCCCTCCGGCCTTCCGTCTTTCCCTCCGGCTGGAAAGATGGAAGGCCGGAGGAAGAGACGGAAGGCTGGAGGGAGAGACAGAAGGCCGGAGGGAGAGACGGAAGGCCGGAGGGAGAGACGGAATGCCGGAGGGAGAGACGGAAGGCCGGAGGGAGAGACGGAAGGCCGGAGGGAGAGACGGAAGGCCAGATGGAGAGACGGAAGGCCGGATGGAGAGACGGAAGGCCGGAGGGAGAGACGGAAGGCCGGAGGGAGAGACGGAAGGCCAGAGGGAGAGACGGAAGGACGGAGGGAGAGACGGAAGGCCGGAGTGAGAGATGGAAGACAGGAGGGATAGATGGAAGGCCGGAGGGAGAGATGGAAGGCCGGAGGGAGAGATGGCAGGCCGGAGGGAGAGACGGAAGGCCGGAGGGAGAGACGGAAGGCCGGAGGGAGAGACGGAAGGCCGGAGGGAGAGATGGAAGGCCAGAGGGAGAGACGGAAGGCCGGAGGGAGAGATGGAAGGCTGGAGAGAGAGATGGAAGGCCGGAGTGAGAGATGGAAAGCCGGAGGGAAAGATGCCTTCCTTCCATCTTTCCCTCCGGCCTTCCATCTTTCCCTATGGCCTTCCATCTTTCCCTCTGGCCTACCATCTTTCCCTCCGGCCTTCCATCTTTCCCTCCGGCCTTCCATCTTTCCCTCCGGTCTTCCATCTTTCTCTCCAGCCTTACATCTTTCCCTCCAGCCTTACATCTTTCCCTCCAGCCTTACATCTTTCCCTCGAGCCTTCCATCTTTCCCTCCGGCTGGAAAGATGGAAGGCCGGAGGAAGAGACGGAAGGCTGGAGGGAGAGACAGAAGGCCGGAGGGAGAGACGGAAAGCCGGAGGGAGAGACGGAAGGCCGGAGGGAGAGACGGAAGGCCGGAAGGAAAGACGGAAGGCCGGAGGGAAAGACAGAAGGCCGGAGGGAAAGATGGAAGGCCGGAGGGAGAGACGGAAGGCTGGAGGGAGAGACGGAAGGCCGGAGGGAGAGACGGAAGGCCGGAGGGAGAGACGGAAGGCAGGAGGGAGAGACGGAAGGCCGGAGGGAGAGATGGAAGGCCGGAGGGAGAGATGGAAGGCAGGAGGGAGAGATGGAAGGCCGGAGGGAAAGATGTCTTCATTCCATCTTTCCCTCCGGCCTTCCATCTTTCCCTATGGCCTTCCATCTTTCCCTCCGGCCTAGGATCTTTCCCTCCGGCCTTCCATCTTTCCCTCCAGCCGTACACCTTTCCCTCCAGCCTTACATCTTTCTCTCCAGCCTTACATCTTTCCCTCCAGCCTTACATCTTTCCTTCCAGCTTTACATCTTTCCCTCGAGCCTTCCATCTTTCCCTCCGGCTGGAAAGATGGAAGGCCGGAGGAAGAGACGGAAGGCTGGAGGGAGAGACAGAAGGCCGGAGGGAGAGACGGAAAGCCGGAGGGAGAGACGGAAGGCTGGAGGGAGAGACGGAAGGCCGGAAGGAAAGACGGAAGGCCGGAGGGAAAGACAGAAGGCCGGAGGGAAAGATGGAAGGCCGGAGGGAGAGACGGAAGGCTGGAGGGAGAGACGGAAGGCCGGAGGGAGAGACGGAAGGCCGGAGGGAGAGACGGAAGGCAGGAGGGAGAGACGGAAGGCCGGAGGGAGAGATGGAAGGCCGGAGGGAGAGATGGAAGGCAGGAGGGAGAGATGGAAGGCCGGAGGGAAAGATGTCTTCATTCCATCTTTCCCTCCGGCCTTCCATCTTTCCCTATGGCCTTCCATCTTTCCCTCCGGCCTAGGATCTTTCCCTCCGGCCTTCCATCTTTCCCTCCAGCCGTACACCTTTCCCTCCAGCCTTACATCTTTCTCTCCAGCCTTACATCTTTCCCTCCAGCCTTACATCTTTCCTTCCAGCTTTACATCTTTCCCTCGAGCCTTCCATCTTTCCCTCCGGCTGGAAAGATGGAAGGCCGGAGGAAGAGACGGAAGGCTGGAGGGAGAGACAGAAGGCCGGAGGGAGAGACGGAAGGCCGGAGGGAGAGACGGAAGGCCGGAGGGAGAGACGGAAGGCCGGAGGGAGAGACGGAAGGCCGGAGGGAGAGACGGAAGGCCAGATGGAGAGGCGGAAGGCCAGAGGGAGAGACGGAAGGACGGAGGGAGAGACGGAAGGCCGGAGTGAGAGACGGAAGACCGGAGGGAGAGATGGAAGGCCGGAGGGAGAGATGGAAGGCCGGAGGGAGAGATGGCAGGTCGGAGGGAGAGACGGAAGGCCGGAGGGAGAGACGGAAGGCCGGAGGGAGAGACGGAAGGCCGGAGGGAGAGATGGAAAGCCGGAGGGAGAGATGGAATGCCGGAGGGAGAGATGGAAGGCTGGAGAGAGAGATGGAAGGCCGGAGGGAGAGATGGAAAGCCGGAGGGAAAGATGCCTTCCTTCCATCTTTCCCTCCGGCCTTCCATCTTTCCCTATGGCCTTCCATCTTTCCCTCCGGCCTACCATCTTTCCCTCCGGCCTTCCATCTTTCCCTCCGGCCTTCCATCTTTCCCTCCTGCCTTCCATCTTTCCGTCCGGCCTTACATCTTTCCCTCCAGCCTTACATCTTTCCCTCCAGCCTTCCATCTTTCCCTCCAGCCTTACATCTTTCCCTCCAGCCTTCCATCTTTCGCTCCGGCTGGAAAGATGGAATGCCGGAGGGAGAGACGGAAGGCCGGAGGGAGAGACGGAAGGCCGGTGGGACAGACGGAAGGCTGGAGGGAGAGACGGAAGGCCGGAGGGAGAGACGGAAGGATGGAGGGAGAGAGGGAAGGCCGGAGGGAGAGAGGGAAGGCTGGAGGGAGAGACTGAAGGCTGGAGGGAGAGACGGAAGGCCGGAGGGAGAGACGGAAGGCCGGAGGGAGAGATGGAAGGCCGGAGGGAGAGATGGACGGCCGGAGAGAGAGACGGAAGGCCGGAGGGAGAGACGGAAGGCTGGAGGGAGACGGAAGGGCGGAGGGAGAGACGGAAGGCCGGAGGGAGAGACAGAAGGCTGGAGGGAGAGATGGAAGGCCGGAGGGAGAGACGGAAGGCCGGAGGGAGAGACGGAAAGCCGGAGGGAAAGATGGAAGGCCGGAGGGAAAGAAGCCTTCCTTCCATCTTTCCCTCCGGCCTTCCATCTTTCCCTATGGCTTTCCATCTTTCCCTCCGGCCTACCATCTTTCCCTCCGGCCTACCATCTTTCCCTCCGGCCAACCATCTTTCCCTCCTGCCTTCCATCTTTCCCTCCAGCCTTCCATCTTTCCCTCCAGCCTTCCATCTTTCCCTCCGGTCTTACATCTTTCCCTCCGGCCTTCCATCTTTCCTTCAAGCCTTACATCTTTCCCTCCAGCCTTACATCTTTCCTTCCAGCCTTACATCTTTCCCTCCAGGAGAGATGGCAGGCCGGAGGGACAGATGGCAAGCCGGAGGGAGAGATGGAAGGCCGGAGGGAGAGATGGAAGGCCAGAGGGAAAGATGCAAGGCCGGAGGTAAAGATGCCTTCCTTCCATCTTTCCCTCCGGCCTTCCATCTTTCCCTCTGGAGGGAAAGATGGAAGGCCGGAGGGAAAGACGGAAGGCTGGAGGGAAAGACGGAAGGCCGGAGGGAGAGACAGAAGGCCGGAGGGAGAGACGGAAGGCCGGAGGGAGAGACGGAAGGCCGGAGGGAGAGACGGAAGGCTGGAGGGAGAGACGGAAGGCCAGATGGAGAGACGGAAGGCCGGATGGAGAGACGGAAGGCCAGAGGGAGAGACGGAAGGCTGGAGGGAGAGACGGAAGGCCAGAGGGAGAGACGGAAGGACGGAGGGAGAGACGGAAGGCCGGAGTGAGAGACGGAAGACCGGAGGGAGAGATGGAAGGCTGGATGGAGAGATGGAAGGCCGGAGGGAGATATGGCAGGCCGGAGGGAGAGATGGCAGGCCAGAGGGTGAGTTGGAAGGCCGGAGTGAGAGATGGAAGGCCGGAGGGAAAGATGGAAGGTCGGAGGGAAAGATGCCTTCCTTCCATCTTTCCCTCCGGCATTCCATCTTTCCCTCTGGAGGGAAAGACGGAAGGCCGGAGGGAAAGACGGAAGGCCGGAGGGAAAGATGGAAGGCCGGAGGGAGAGACGGAAGGCTGGAGGGAGAGACGGAAGGCCGGAGGGAGAGACGGAAGGCAGGAGGGAGAGATGGAAGGCCGGAGGGAGAGATGGAAGGCCGGAGGGAGAGATGGAAGGCCAGAGGGAGAGATGGAAGGCCGGAGGGAAAGATGCCTTCATTCCAACTTTCCCTCCGGCCTTCCATCTTTCCCTATGGCCTTCCATCTTTCCCTCCGGCCTACGATCTTTCCCTCCGGCCTTCCATCTTTCCCTCCAGCCTTACATCTTTCCCTCCAGCTTTATATCTTTCTCTCCAGCCTTATATCTTTCTCTCCAGCCTTACATCTTTCCCTCCAGCCTTACATCTCTCCCTCCAGCCTTACATCTTTCCCTCGAACCTTCCATCTTTCCCTCCGGCTGGAAAGATGGAAGGCCGGAGGAAGAGACGGAAGGCTGGAGGGAGAGACAGAAGGCCGGAGGGAGAGACGGAAAGCCGGAGGGAGAGACGGAAGGCCGGAGGGAGAGACGGAAGGCCGGAGGGATAAGATGGAAGGCCGGAGGGAAAGACAGAAGGCCGGAGGGAGAGATGGAAGGCCGGAGGGAGAGACGGAAGGCTGGAGGGAGAGACGGAAGGCCGGAGGGAGAGACGGAAGGCCGGAGGGAGAGACGGAAGGCAGGAGGGAGAGATGGAAGGCCGGAGGGAGAGATGGAAGGCCGGAGGGAGAGATGGAAGGCAGGAGGGAGAGATGGAAGGCCGGAGGGAAAGATGTCTTCATTCCATCTTTCCCTCCGGCTTTCCATCTTTCCCTATGGCCTTCCATCTTTCCCTCCGGCCTACGATCTTTCCCTCCGGCCTTCCATCTTTCCCTCCAACCGTACACCTTTCCCTCCAGCCTTACATCTTTCTCTCCAGCCTTACATCTTTCCCTCCAGCCTTACATCTTTCCCTCCAGCTTTACATCTTTCCCTCGAGCCTTCCGTCTTTCCCTCCGGCTGGAAAGATGGAAGGCCGGAGGAAGAGACGGAAGGCTGGAGGGAGAGACAGAAGGCCGGAGGGAGAGACGGAAGGCCGGAGGGAGAGACGGAATGCCGGAGGGAGAGATGGAAGGCCGGAGGGAGAGACGGAAGGCCGGAGGGAGAGACGGAAGGCCGGAGGGAGAGAAGGAAGGCCAGATGGAGAGACGGAAGGCCGGATGGAGAGACGGAAGGCCGGAGGGAGAGACAGAAGGCCCGAGGGAGAGACGGAAGGACGGAGGGAGAGACGGAAGGCCGGAGTGAGAGACGGAAGACAGGAGGGATAGATGGAAGGCTGGAGGGAAAGATGCCTTCCTTCCATCTTTCCCTCCGGCCTTCCATCTTTCCCTCTGGAGGGAAAGATGGAAGGCCGGAGGGAAAGACGGAAGGCTGGAGGGAAAGACGGAAGGCTGGAGGGAGAGACGGAAGGCCGGAGGGAGAGACGGAAGGCCGGAGGGAAAGATGCCTTCCTTCCATCTTTCCCTCCGGCCTTCCATCTTTCCCTCTGGAGGGAAAGATGGAAGGCTGGAGGGAAAGACGGAAGGCTGGAGGGAAAGACGGAAGGCCAGAGGGAAAGACGGAAGGCCGAAGGGAGAGACGGAAGGCCGGAGGGAGAGACGGAAGGCCGGAGGGAGAGACGGAAGGCCGGAGGGAGAGACGGAAGGCCGGAGGGAGAGACGGAAGGCCGGAGGGAGAGATGGAAAGCCGGAGGGAGAGATGGAATGCCGGAGGGAGAGATGGAAGGCTGGAGAGAGAGATGGAAGGCCGGAGGGAGAGATGGAAAGCCGGAGGGAAAGATGCCTTCCTTCCATCTTTCCCTCCGGCCTTCCATCTTTCCCTATGGCCTTCCATCTTTCCCTCCGGCCTACCATCTTTCCCTCCGGCCTTCCATCTTTCCCTCCGGCCTTCCATCTTTCCCTCCTGCCTTCCATCTTTCCGTCCGGCCTTACACCTTTCCCTCCAGCCTTACATCTTTCCCTCCAGCCTACCATCTTTCCTTCCAGCCTTACATCTTTCCCTCCAGCCTTCCATCTTTCGCTCCGGCTGGAAAGATGGAATGCCGGAGTGAGAGACGGAAGGCCGGAGGGAGAGACGGAAGGCCGGAGGGACAGACGGAAGGCCGGAGGGAGAGACGGAAGGCCGGAGGGAGAGACGGAAGGATGGAGGGAGAGAGGGAAGGCCGGAGGGAGAGAGGGAAGGCTGGAGGGAGAGACGGAAGGCTGGAGGGAGAGACGGAAGGCCGGAGGGAGAGACGGAAGGCCGGAGGGAGAGATGGAAGGCCGGAGGGAGAGATGGACGGCCGGAGAGAGAGATGGAAGGCCGGAGGGAGAGACGGAAGGCCGGAGGGAGACGGAAGGGCGGAAGGAGAGACGGAAGGCCGGAGGGAGAGACGGAAGGCTTGAGGGAGAGATGGAAGGCCGGAGGGAGAGACGGAAGGCCGGAGGGAGAGACGGAAGGCCGGAGGGAGAGACAGAAGGCCGGAGGGAGAGACGGAAGGCCAGAGGGAGATATGGAAAGCCGGAGGGAAAGATGGAAGGCCGGAGGGAAAGAAGCCTTCCTTCCATCTTTCCCTCCGGCCTTCCATCTTTCCCTATGGCTTTCCATCTTTCCCTCCGGCCTACCATCTTTCCCTCCGGCCTACCATCTTTCCCTCCAGCCTTCCATCTTTCCCTCCGGTCTTACATCTTTCCCTCCAGCCTTCCATCTTTCCCTCCGGTCTTACATCTTTCCCTCCGGCCTTCCATCTTTCCCTCCAGCCTTACATCTTTCCCTCCAGCCTTACATCTTTCCTTCCAGCCTTACATCTTTCCCTCCAGGAGAGATGGCAGGCCGGAGGGACAGATGGCAAGCCGGAGGGAGAGATGGAAGGCCGGAGGGAGAGATGGAAGGCCAGAGGGAAAGATGCAAGGCCGGAGGGAAAGATGCCTTCCTTCCATCTTTCCCTCCGGCCTTCCATCTTTCCCTCTGGAGGGAAAGATGGAAGGCCGGAGGGAAAGACGGAAGGCTGGAGGGAAAGACGGAAGGCCGGAGGGAGAGACGGAAGGCCGGAGGGAGAGACGGAAGGCCGGAGGGAGAGACGGAAGGCTGGAGGGAGAGACGGAAGGCCAGAGGGAGAGACGGAAGGCCAGATGGAGAGACGGAAGGCCGGATGGAGAGACGGAAGGCCGGAGGGAGAGACGGAAGGCTGGAGGGAGAGACGGAAGGCCAGAGGGAGAGACGGAAGGACGGAGGGAGAGACGGAAGGCCGGAGTGAGAGACGGAAGACCGGAGGGAGAGATGGAAGGCTGGAGGGAGAGATGGAAGGCCGGAGGGAGAGATGGCAGGCCGGAGGGAGAGATGGCAGGCCAGAGGGTGAGTTGGAAGGCCGGAGTGAGAGATGGAAGGCCGGAGGGAAAGATGGAAGGTCGGAGGGAAAGATGCCTTCCTTCCATCTTTCCCTCCGGCATTCCATCTTTCCCTCTGGAGGGAAAGACGGAAGGCCGGAGGGAAAGACGGAAGGCCGGAGGGAAAGATGGAAGGCCGGAGGGAGAGACGGAAGGCTGGAGGGAGAGACGGAAGGCCGGAGGGAGAGACGGAAGGCCGGAGGGAGAGACGGAAGGCAGGAGGGAGAGATGGAAGGCCGGAGGGAGAGATGGAAGGCCGGAGGGAGAGATGGAAGGCCGGAGGGAGAGATGGAAGGCCGGAGGGAAAGATGCCTTCATTCCAACTTTCCCTCCGGCCTTCCATCTTTCCCTATGGCCTTCCATCTTTCCCTCCGGCCTACGATCTTTCCCTCCGGCCTTCCATCTTTCCCTCCAGCCTTACATCTTTCCCTCCAGCCTTATATCTTTCTCTCCAGCCGTATATCTTTCTCTCCAGCCTGACATCTTTCCCTCCAGCCTTACATCTCTCCCTCCAGCCTTACATCTTTCCCTCGAACCTTCCATCTTTCCCTCCGGCTGGAAAGATGGAAGGCTGGAGGAAGAGACGGAAGGCTGGAGGGAGAGACAGAAGGCCGGAGGGAGAGACGGAAAGCCGGAGGGAGAGACGGAAGGCCGGAGGGAGAGACGGAAGGCCGGAGGGAAAGACGGAAGGCCGGAGGGAAAGACAGAAGGCCGGAGGGAAAGATGGAAGGCCCGAGGGAGAGACGGAAGGCTGGAGGGAGAGACGGAAGGCCGGAGGGAGAGACGGAAGGCCGGAGGGAGAGACGGAAGGCAGGAGGGAGAGATGGAAGGCCGGAGGGAGAGATGGAAGGCCGGAGGGAGAGATGGAAGGCAGGAGGGAGAGATGGAAGGCCGGAGGGAAAGATGTCTTCATTCCATCTTTCCCTCTGGCTTTCCATCTTTCCCTATGGCCTTCCATCTTTCCCTCCGGCATACGATCTTTCCCTCCGGCCTTCCATCTTTCCCTCCAGCCGTACACCTTTCCCTCCAGCCTTACATCTTTCTCTCCAGCCTTACATCTTTCCCTCCAGCCTTACATCTTTCCCTCCAGCTTTACATCTTTCCCTCGAGCCTTCCGTCTTTCCCTCCAGCTGGAAAGATGGAAGGCCGGAGGAAGAGACGGAAGGCTGGAGGGAGAGACAGAAGGCCGGAGGGAGAGACGGAAGGCCGGAGGGAGAGACGGAATGCCGGAGGGAGAGACGGAAGGCCGGAGGGAGAGACGGAAGGCCGGAGGGAGAGACGGAAGGCCGGAGGGAGAGAAGGAAGGCCAGATGGAGAGACGGAAGGCCGGATGGAGAGACGGAAGGCCGGAGGGAGAGACGGAAGGCCAGAGGGAGAGACGGAAGGACGGAGGGAGAGACGGAAGGCCGGAGGGAGAGACGGAAGACAGGAGGGAGAGACGGAAGGCCGGAGGGAGAGATGGAAGGCCGGAGGGAGAGATGGCAGGCCGGAGGGAGAAACGGAAGGCCGGAGGGAGAGACGGAAGGCCGGAGGGAGAGACGGAAGGCCGGAGGGAGAGATGGCAGGTCGGAGGGAGAGATGGAATGCCGGAGGGAGAGACGGAAGGCCGGAGGGAGAGACGGAAGGCCGGAGGGAGAGATGTCTTCATTCCATCTTTCCCTCCGGCTTTCCATCTTTCCCTATGGCCTTCCATCTTTCCCTCCGGCCTAAGATCTTTCCCTCCGGCCTTCCATCTTTCCCTCCGGCCTACCATCTTTCCCTCCGGCCTTCCATCTTTCCCTCCGGCCTTCCATCTTTCCCTCCTGCCTTCCATCTTTCCGTCCGGCCTTACATCTTTCCCTCCAGCCTTACATCTTTCCCTCCAGCCTTCCATCTTTCCCTCCAGCCTTACATCTTTCCCTCCAGCCTTCCATCTTTAGCTCCGGCTGGAAAGATGGAATGCCAGAGGGAGAGACGGAAGGGCGGAGGGAGAGACGGAAGGCCGGAGGGACAGACGGAAGGCCGGAGGGAGAGACGGAAGGCCGGAGGGAGAGACGGAAGGATGGAGGGAGAGAGGGAAGGCCGGAGGGAGAGAGGGAAGGCTGGAGGGAGAGACGGAAGGCTGGAGGGAGAGACGGAAGGCCGGAGGGAGAGACGGAAGGCCGGAGGGAGAGATGGAAGGCCGGAGGGAGAGATGGACGGCCGGAGAGAGAGATGGAAGGCCGGAGGGAGAGACGGAAGGCCGGAGGGAGACGGAAGGGCGGAGGGAGAGACGGAAGGCCGGAGGGAGAGACGGAAGGCTGGAGGGAGAGATGGAAGGCCGGAGGGAGAGACGGAAGGCCGGAGGGAGAGACGGAAGGCCGGAGGGAGAGACAGAAGGCCGGAGGGAGAGACGGAAGGCCAGAGGGAGATATGGAAAGCCGGAGGGAAAGATGGAAGGCCGGAGGGAAAGAAGCCTTCCTTCCATCTTTCCCTCCGGCCTTCCATCTTTCCCTATGGCTTTCCATCTTTCCCTCCGGCCTACCATCTTTCCCTCCGGCCTACCATCTTTCCCTCCTGCCTTCCATCTTTCCCTCCAGCCTTCCATCTTTCCCTCCAGCCTTCCATCTTTCCCTCCGGTCTTACATCTTTCCCTCCGGCCTTCCATCTTTCCCTCCAGCCTTACATCTTTCCCTCCAGCCTTACATCTTTCCTTCCAGCCTTACATCTTTCCCTCCAGGAGAGATGGCAGGCCGGAGGGACAGATGGCAAGCCGGAGGGAGAGATGGAAGGCCGGAGGGAGAGATGGAAGGCCAGAGGGAAAGATGCAAGGCCGGAGGGAAAGATGCCTTCCTTCCATCTTTCCCTCCGGCCTTCCATCTTTCCCTCTGGAGGGAAAGATGGAAGGCCGGAGGGAAAGACGGAAGGCTGGAGGGAAAGACGGATGGCCGGAGGGAGAGACGGAAGGCCGGAGGGAGAGATGGAAAGCCGGAGGGAGAGACGGAAGGCCGGAGGGAGAGACGGAAGGCCGGAGGGAGAGACGGAAGGCCAGATGGAGAGACGGAAGGCCGGATGGAGAGACGGAAGGCCGGAGGGAGAGACGGAAGGCTGGAGGGAGAGACGGAAGGCCAGAGGGAGAGACGGAAGGACGGAGGGAGAGACGGAAGGCTGGAGTGAGAGACGGAAGACCGGAGGGAGAGATGGAAGGCTGGAGGGAGAGATGGAAGGCCGGAGGGAGAGATGGCAGGCCGGAGGGAGAGATGGCAGACCAGAGGGTGAGTTGGAAGGCTGGAGTGAGAGATGGAAGGCCGGAGGGAAAGATGGAAGGTCGGAGGGAAAGATGCCTTCCTTCCATCTTTCCCTCCGGCATTCCATCTTTCCCTCTGGAGGGAAAGACGGAAGGCCGGAGGGAAAGACGGAAGGCCGGAGGGAAAGATGGAAGGCCGGAGGGAGAGACGGAAGGCTGGAGGGAGAGACGGAAGGCTGGAGGGAGAGACGGAAGGCCGGAGGGAGAGACAGAAGGCAGGAGGGAGAGATGCCTTCATTCCAACTTTCCCTCCGGCCTTCCATCTTTCCCTATGGCCTTCCATCTTTCCCTCCGGCCTACGATCTTTCCCTCCGGCCTTCCATCTTTCCCTCCAGCCTTACATCTTTCCTCCAGCCTTATATCTTTCTCTCCAGCCTTATATCTTTCTCTCCAGCCTTACATCTTTCCCTCCAGCCTTACATCTCTCCCTCCAGCCTTACATCTTTCCCTCGAACCTTCCATCTTTCCCTCCGGCTGGAAATATGGAAGGCCGGAGGAAGAGACGGAAGGCTGGAGGGAGAGACAGAAGGCCGGAGGGAGAGACGGAAGGCCGGAGGGAGAGACGGAATGCCGGAGGGAGAGACGGAAGGCCGGAGGGAGAGACGGAAGGCCGGAGGGAGAGACCGAAGGCCGGAGGGAGAGACGGAAGGCCGGAGGGAGAGACGGAAGGCCGGAGGGAGAGACGGAAGGCCAGAGGGAGAGACGGAAGGACGGAGGGAGAGACGGAAGGCCGGAGTGAGAGACGGAAGACCGGAGGGAGAGATGGAAGGCCGGAGGGAGAGATGGAAGGCCGGAGGGAGAGATGGCAGGTCGGATGGAAAGACGGAAGGCCGGAGGGAGAGACGGAAGGCCGGAGGGAGAGACGGAAGGCCGGAGGGAGAGATGGAAAGCCGGAGGGAGAGATGGAATGCCGGAGGGAGAGATGGAAGGCTGGAGAGAGAGATGGAAGGCCGGAGGGAGAGATGGAAAGCCGGAGGGAAAGATGCCTTCCTTCCATCTTTCTCTCCGGCCTTCCATCTTTCCCTATGGCCTTCCATCTTTCCCTCCGGCCTACCATCTTTCCCTCCGGCCTTCCATCTTTCCCTCCGGCCTTCCATCTTTCCCTCCTGCCTTCCATCTTTCCGTCCGGCCTTACATCTTTCCCTCCAGCCTTACATCTTTCCCTCCAGCCTTCCATCTTTCCCTCCAGCCTTACATCTTTCCCTCCAGCCTTCCATCTTTCGCTCCGGCTGGAAAGATGGAATGCCAGAGGGAGAGACGGAAGGGCGGAGGGAGAGACGGAAGGCCGGAGGGACAGACGGAAGGCCGGAGGGAGAGACGGAAGGCCGGAGGGAGAGACGGAAGGATGGAGGGAGAGAGGGAAGGCCGGAGGGAGAGAGGGAAGGCTGGAGGGAGAGACGGAAGGCTGGAGGGAGAGACGGAAGGCCGGAGGGAGAGACGGAAGGCCGGAGGGAGAGATGGAAGGCCGGAGGGAGAGATGGACGGCCGGAGAGAGAGATGGAAGGCCGGAGGGAGAGACGGAAGGCCGGAGGGAGACGGAAGGGCGGAGGGAGAGACGGAAGGCCGGAGGGAGATACGGAAGGCTGGAGGGAGAGATGGAAGGCCGGAGGGAGAGACGGAAGGCCGAAGGGAGAGACGGAAGGCCGGAGGGAGAGACAGAAGGCCGGAGGGAGAGACGGAAGGCCAGAGGGAGATATGGAAAGCCGGAGGGAAAGATGGAAGGCCGGAGGGAAAGAAGCCTTCCTTCCATCTTTCCCTCCGGCCTTCCATCTTTCCCTATGGCTTTCCATCTTTCCCACCGGCCTACCATCTTTCCCTCCGGCCTACCATCTTTCCCTCCTGCCTTCCATCTTTCCCTCCAGCCTTCCATCTTTCCCTCCAGCCTTCCATCTTTCCCTCCGGTCTTACATCTTTCCCTCCGGCCTTCCATCTTTCCCTCCAGCCTTACATCTTTCCCTCCAGCCTTACATCTTTCCTTCCAGCCTTACATCTTTCCCTCCAGGAGAGATGGCAGGCCGGAGGGACAGATGGCAAGCCGGAGGGAGAGATGGAAGGCCGGAGGGAGAGATGGAAGGCCAGAGGGAAAGATGCAAGGCCGGAGGGAAAGATGCCTTCCTTCCATCTTTCCCTCCGGCCTTCCATCTTTCCCTCTGGAGGGAAAGATGGAAGGCCGGAGGGAAAGACGGATGGCCGGAGGGAGAGACGGAAGGCCGGAGGGAGAGACGGAAAGCCGGAGGGAGAGACGGAAGGCCGGAGGGAGAGACGGAAGGCCGGAGGGAGAGACGGAAGGCCAGATGGAGAGACGGAAGGCCGGATGGAGAGACGGAAGGCCGGAGGGAGAGACGGAAGGCTGGAGGGAGAGACGGAAGGCCAGAGGGAGAGACGGAAGGACGGAGGGAGAGACGGAAGGCTGGAGTGAGAGACGGAAGACCGGAGGGAGAGATGGAAGGCTGGAGGGAGAGATGGAAGGCCGGAGGGAGAGATGGCAGGCCGGAGGGAGAGATGGCAGACCAGAGGGTGAGTTGGAAGGCTGGAGTGAGAGATGGAAGGCCGGAGGGAAAGATGGAAGGTCGGAGGGAAAGATGCCTTCCTTCCATCTTTCCCTCCGGCATTCCATCTTTCCCTCTGGAGGGAAAGACGGAAGGCCGGAGGGAAAGACGGAAGGCCGGAGGGAAAGATGGAAGGCCGGAGGGAGAGACGGAAGGCTGGAGGGAGAGACGGAAGGCTGGAGGGAGAGACGGAAGGCCGGAGGGAGAGACAGAAGGCAGGAGGGAGAGATGCCTTCATTCCAACTTTCCCTCCGGCCTTCCATCTTTCCCTATGGCCTTCCATCTTTCCCTCCGGCCTACGATCTTTCCCTCCGGCCTTCCATCTTTCCCTCCAGCCTTACATCTTTCCTCCAGCCTTATATCTTTCTCTCCAGCCTTATATCTTTCTCTCCAGCCTTACATCTTTCCCTCCAGCCTTACATCTCTCCCTCCAGCCTTACATCTTTCCCTCGAACCTTCCATCTTTCCCTCCGGCTGGAAATATGGAAGGCCGGAGGAAGAGACGGAAGGCTGGAGGGAGAGACAGAAGGTCGGAGGGAGAGACGGAAAGCCGGAGGGAGAGACGGAAGGCCGGAGGGAGAGACGGAAGGCCGGAGGGAAAGACGGAAGGCCGGAGGGAAAGACAGAAGGCCGGAGGGAAAGATGGAAGGCCGGAGGGAGAGACGAAAGGCTGGAGGGAGAGACGGAAGGCCGGAGGGAGAGACGGAAGGCCGGAGGGAGAGACGGAAGGCAGGAGGGAGAGATGGAAGGCCGGAGGGAGAGATGGAAGGCCGGAGGGAGAGATGGAAGGCAGGAGGGAGAGATGGAAGGCCGGAGGGAAAGATGTCTTCATTCCATCTTTCCCTCCGGCTTTTCATCTTTCCCTATGGCCTTCCATCTTTCCCTCCGGCCTACGATCTTTCCCTCCGGCCTTCCATCTTTCCCTCCAGCCGTACACCTTTCCCTCCAGCCTTACATCTTTCTCTCCAGCCTTACATCTTTCCCTCCAGCCTTACATCTTTCCCTCCAGCTTTACATCTTTCCCTCGAGCCTTCCGTCTTTCCCTCCGGCTGGAAAGATGGAAGGCTGGAGGAAGAGACGGAAGGCTGGAGGGAGAGACAGAAGGCCGGAGGGAGAGACGGAAGGCCGGAGGGAGAGACGGAATGCCGGAGGGAGAGACGGAAGGCCGGAGGGAGAGACGGAAGGCCGGAGGGAGAGACGGAAGGCCGGAGGGAGAGACCGAAGGCCGGAGGGAGAGACGGAAGGCCGGAGGGAGAGACGGAAGGCCGGAGGGAGAGACGGAAGGCCAGAGGGAGAGACGGAAGGACGGAGGGAGAGACAGAAGGCCGGAGTGAGAGACGGAAGACCGGAGGGAGAGATGGAAGGCCGGAGGGAGAGATGGAAGGCCGGAGGGAGAGATGGCAGGTCGGAGGGAAAGACGGAAGGCCGGAGGGAGAGACGGAAGGCCGGAGGGAGAGACGGAAGGCCGGAGGGAGAGATGGAAAGCCGGAGGGAGAGATGGAATGCCGGAGGGAGAGATGGAAGGCTGGAGAGAGAGATGGAAGGCCGGAGGGAGAGATGGAAAGCCGGAGGGAAAGATGCCTTCCTTCCATCTTTCTCTCCGGCCTTCCATCTTTCCCTATGGCCTTCCATCTTTCCCTCCGGCCTACCATCTTTCCCTCCGGCCTTCCATCTTTCCCTCCGGCCTTCCATCTTTCCCTCCTGCCTTCCATCTTACCGTCCGGCCTTACATCTTTCCCTCCAGCCTTACATCTTTCCCTCCAACCTTCCATCTTTCCCTCCAGCCTTACATCTTTCCCTCCAGCCTTCCATCTTTCGCTCCGGCTGGAAAGATGGAATGCCAGAGGGAGAGACGGAAGGGCGGAGGGAGAGACGGAAGGCCGGAGGGACAGACGGAAGGCCGGAGGGAGAGACGGAAGGCCGGAGGGAGAGACGGAAGGATGGAGGGAGAGAGGGAAGGCCGGAGGGAGAGAGGGAAGGCTGGAGGGAGAGACGGAAGGCTGGAGGGAGAGACGGAAGGCCGGAGGGAGAGACGGAAGGCCGGAGGGAGAGATGGAAGGCCGGAGGGAGAGATGGACGGCCGGAGAGAGAGATGGAAGGCCGGAGGGAGAGACGGAAGGCCGGAGGGAGACGGAAGGGCGGAGGGAGAGACGGAAGGCCGGAGGGAGAGACGGAAGGCTGGAGGGAGAGATGGAAGGCCGGAGGGAGAGACGGAAGGCCGGAGGGAGAGACGGAAGGCCGGAGGGAGAGACAGAAGGCCGGAGGGAGAGACGGAAGGCCAGAGGGAGATATGGAAAGCCGGAGGGAAAGATGGAAGGCCGGAGGGAAAGAAGCCTTCCTTCCATCTTTCCCTATGGCTTTCCATCTTTCCCTCCGGCCTACCATCTTTCCCTCCGGCCTACCATCTTTCCCTCCTGCCTTCCATCTTTCCCTCCAGCCTTCCATCTTTCCCTCCAGCCTTCCATCTTTCCCTCCGGTCTTACATCTTTCCCTCCGGCCTTCCATCTTTCCCTCCAGCCTTACATCTTTCCCTCCAGCCTTACATCTTTCCTTCCAGCCTTACATCTTTCCCTCCAGGAGAGATGGCAGGCCGGAGGGACAGATGGCAAGCCTGAGGGAGAGATGGAAGGCCGGAGGGAGAGATGGAAGGCCAGAGGGAAAGATGCAAGGCCGGAGGGAAAGATGCCTTCCTTCCATCTTTCCCTCCGGCCTTCCATCTTTCCCTCTGGAGGGAAAGATGGAAGGCCGGAGGGAAAGACGGAAGGCTGGAGGGAAAGACGGAAGGCCGGAGGGAGAGACGGAAGGCCGGAGGGAGAGACGGAAGGCCGGAGGGAGAGACGGAAGGCTGGAGGGAGAGACGGAAGGCCGGAGGGAGAGACGGAAGGCCAGATGGAGAGACGGAAGGCCGGATGGAGAGACGGAAGGCCGGAGGGAGAGACGGCAGGCTGGAGGGAGAGACGGAAGGCCAGAGGGAGAGACGGAAGGACGGAGGGAGAGACGGAAGGCCGGAGTGAGAGACGGAAGACCGGAGGGAGAGATGGAAGGCTGGAGGGAGAGATGGAAGGCCGGAGGGAGAGATGGCAGGCCGGAGGGAGAGATGGCAGGCCAGAGGGTGAGTTGGAAGGCCGGAGTGAGAGATGGAAGGCCGGAGGGAAAGATGGAAGGTCGGAGGGAAAGATGCCTTCCTTCCATCTTTCCCTCCGGCATTCCATCTTTCCCTCTGGAGGGAAAGACGGAAGGCCGGAGGGAAACACGGAAGGCTGGAGGGAAAGATGGAAGGCCGGAGGGAGAGACGGAAGGCTGGAGGGAGAGACGGAAGGCCGGAGGGAGAGACAGAAGGCCGGAGGGAGAGACGGAAGGCAGGAGGGAGAGATGGAAGGCCGGAGGGAGAGATGGAAGGCCGGAGGGAGAGATGGAAGGCCAGAGGGTGAGATGGAAGGCCGGAGGGAAAGATGCCTTCATTCCAACTTTCCCTCCGGCCTTCCATCTTTCCCTATGGCCTTCCATCTTTCCCTCCGGCCTACGATCTTTCCCTCCGGCCTTCCAACTTTCCCTCCAGCCTTACATCTTTCCCTCCAGCCTTATATCTTTCTCTCCAGCCTTATATCTTTCTCTCCAGCCTTACATCTTTCCCTCCAGCCTTACATCTCTCCCTCGAGCCTTCCGTCTTTCCCTCCGGCTGGAAAGATGGAAGGCCGGAGGAAGAGACGGAAGGCTGGAGGGAGAGACAGAAGGCCGGAGGGAGAGACGGAAGGCCGGAGGGAGAGACGGAATGCCGGAGGGAGAGACGGAAGGCCGGAGGGAGAGACGGAAGGCCGGAGGGAGAGACGGAAGGCCGGAGGGAGAGAAGGAAGGCCAGATGGAGAGACGGAAGGCCGGATGGAGAGACGGAAGGCTGGAGGGAGAGACGGAAGGCCAGAGGGAGAGACGGAAGGACGGAGTGAGAGACGGAAGACAGGAGGGATAGATGGAAGGCCGGAGGGAGAGATGGAAGGCCGGAGGGAGAGATGGCAGGCCGGAGGGAGAGACGGAAGGCCGGAGGGAGAGACGGAAGGCCGGAGGGAGAGACGGAAGGCCGGAGGGAGAGATGGAAAGCCAGAGGGAGAGATGGAATGCCGGAGGGAGAGATGGAAGGCTGGAGAGAGAGATGGAAGGCCGGAGGGAGAGATGGAAAGCCGGAGGGAAAGATGCCTTCCTTCCATCTTTCCCTCCGGCCTTCCATCTTTCCCTATGGCCTTCTATCTTTCCCTCCGGCCTACCATCTTTCCCTCCGGCCTTCCATCTTTCCCTCCGGCCTTCCATCTTTCCCTCCGGCCTTCCATCTTTCCCTCCGGCCTTACATCTTTCCCTCCAGCCTTACATCTTTCCCTCCAGCCTTCCATCTTTCCCTCCAGCCTTACATCTTTCCCTCCAGCCTTCCATCTTTCGCTCCGGCTGGAAAGATGGAATGCCGGAGAGAGAGAGAGACGGAAGGCCGGAGGGAGAGATGGAAGGCCGGAGGGACAGACGGAAGGCCGGAGGGAGAGACGGAAGGCCGGAGGGAGAGATGGAAGGCCGAAGGGAGAGATGGAACGCCGGAGGGAGAGACGGAAGGCCGGAGGGAGAGACGGAAGGCCGGAGGGAGAGACGGAAGGCAGGAGGGAGAGATGGAAGGCCGGAGGGAGAGATGGAAGGCGGGAGGGAGAGATGGAAGGCAGGAGGGAGAGATGGAAGGCCGGAGGGAAAGATGCCTTCATTCCAACTTTCCCTCCGGCCTTCCATCTTACCCTATGGCCTTCCATCTTTCCCTCCGGCCTACGATCTTTCCCTCCGGCCTTCCATCTTTCCCTCCAGCCTTACATCTTTCCCTCCAGCCTTACATCTTTCTCTCCAGCCTTACATCTTTCCCTCCAGCCTTACATCTTTCCCTCCAGCCTTACATCTTTCCCACGAGCCTTCCATCTTTCCCTCCGGCTGGAAAGATGGAAGGTCGGAGGAAGAGACGGATGGCTGGAGGGAGAGACAGAAGGCCGGAGGGAGAGACGGAAAGCCGGAGGGAGAGACGGAAGGCCGGAGGGAAAGACGGAAGGCCGGAGGGACAGACGGAAGGCCGGAGGGAGAGACGGAAGGCCAGAGGGAGAGACGGAAGGATGGAGGGAGAGAGGGAAGGCCGGAGGGAGAGAGGGAAGGCTGGAGGGAGAGACGGAAGGCTGGAGGGAGAGACGGAAGGCCGGAGGGAGAGACGGAAGGCCGGAGGGAGAGATGGAAGGCCGGAGGGAGAGATGGACGGCCGGAGAGAGAGATGGAAGGCCGGAGGGAGAGATGGAAGGCCGGAGGGAGACGGAAGGGCGGAGGGAGAGACGGAAGGCTGGAGGGAGAGATGGAAAGCCGGAGGGAGAGACGGAAGGCCGGAGGGAGAGACGGAAGGCCGGAGGGAAAGACGGAAGGCCGGAGGGAAAGACGGAAGGCCGGAGGGAAAGATGGAAGGCCGGAGGGAGAGACGGAAGGCTGGAGAGAGAGATGGAAGGCCGGAGGGAGAGACGGAAGGCCGGAGGGAGAGACGGAAGGCAGGAGGGAGAGACGGAAGGCCGGAGGGAGAGATGGAAGGCCGGAGGGAGAGATGGAAGGCAGGAGGGAGAGATGGAAGGCCGGAGGGAAAGATGTCTTCATTCCATCTTTCCCTCCGGCCTTCCATCTTTTCCTATGGCCTTCCATCATTCCCTCCGGCCTACGATCTTTCGCTCCGGCCTTCCATCTTTCCCTCCAGCCGTACACCTTTCCCTCCAGCCTTACATCTTTCTCTCCAGCCTTACATCTTTCCCTCCAGCCTTACATCTTTCCCTCCAGCTTTACATCTTTCCCTCGAGCCTTCCATCTTTCCCTCCGGCTGGAAAGATGGAAGGCCGGAGGAAGAGACGGAGGGCTGGAGGGAGAGACAGAAGGCCGGAGGGAGAGACGGAAGGCCGGAGGGAGAGACGGAATGCCGGAGGGAGAGACGGAAGGCCGGAGGGAGAGACGGAAGGCCGGAGGGAGAGACGGAAGGCCGGAGGGAGAGACGGAAGGCCGGAGGGAGAGACGGAAGGCCAGATGGAGAGACGGAAGGCCGGATGGAGAGACGGAAGGCCGGAGGGAGAGAGGGAAGGCCGGAGGGAGAGACGGAAGGCCAGAGGGAGAGACGGAAGGACGGAGGGAGAGACGGAAGGCCGGAGAGAGAGACGGAAGACCGGAGGGAGAGATGGACGGCCGGAGGGAGAGATGGAAGGCCGGAGGGAGAGATGGCAGGCCGGAGGGAGAGACGGAAGGCCGGAGGGAGAGACGGAAGGCCTGAGGGAGAGACGGAAGGCCGGAGGGAGAGATGGAAAGCCGGAGGGAGAGATGGAATGCCGGAGGGAGAGATGGAAGGCTGGAGAGAGAGATGGAAGGCCGGAGGGAGAGATGGAAAGCTGGAGGGAAAGATGCCTTCCTTCCATCTTTCCCTCCGGCCTTCCATCTTTCCCTATGGCCTTCCATCTTTCCCTCCGGCCTACCATCTTTCCCTCCGGCCTTCCATCTTTCCCTCCGGCCTTCCATCTTTCCCTCCTGCCTTCCATCTTTCCGTCCGGCCTTACATCTTTCCCTCCAGCTTTACATCTTTCCCTCCAGCCTTCCATCTTTCCCTCCAGCCTTACATCTTTCCCTCCAGCCTTCCATCTTTCGCTCCGGCTGGAAAGATGGAATGCCGGAGGGAGAGACGGAAGGCCGGAGGGAGAGACGGAGGGCCGGAGGGACAGACGGAAGGCCGGAGGGAGAGACGGAAGGCCGGAGGGAGAGACGGAAGGATGGAGGGAGAGAGGGAAGGCCGGAGGGAGAGACGCAAGGCTGGAGGGAGAGACGGAAGGACGGAGGGAGAGACAGAAGGCCGGAGGGAGAGATGGAAGGCCGGAGGGAGAGATGGACGGCCGGAGAGAGAGATGGAAGGCCGGAGGGAGAGACGGAAGGCCGGAGGGAGACGGAAGGGCGGAGGGAGAGACGGAAGGCCGGAGGGAGAGACGGAAGGCTGGAGGGAGAGATGGAAGGCCGGAGGGAGAGACGGAAGGCCGGAGGGAGAGACAGAAGGCCGGAGGGAGAGACGGAAGGCCAGAGGGAGATATGGAAAGCCGGAGGGAAAGATGGAAGGCCAGAGGGAAAGAAGCCTTCCTTCCATCTTTCCCTCCGGCCTTCCATCTTTCCCTATGGCTTTCCATCTTTCCATCCGGCCTACCATCTTTCCCTCCGGCCTACCATCTTTCCCTCCTGCCTTCCATCTTTCCCTCCAGCCTTCCATCTTTACCTCCAGCCTTCCATCTTTCCCTCCAGCCTTACATCTTTCCCTCCGGCCTTCCATCTTTCCCTCCAGCCTTACATCTTTCCCTCCAGCCTTACATCTTTCCTTCCAGCCTTACATCTTTCCCTCCAGGAGAGATGGCAGGCCGGAGGGACAGATGGCAAGCCGGAGGGAGAGATGGAAGGCCGGAGGGAGAGATGGAAGGCCAGAGGGAAACATGCAAGGCCGGAGGGAAAGATGCCTTCCTTCCATCTTTCCCTCCGGCCTTCCATCTTTCCCTCTGGAGGGAAAGATGGAAGGCCGGAGGGAAAGACGGAAGGCTGGAGGGAAAGACGGAAGGCCGGAGTGAGAGACGGAAGGCCGGAGGGAGGGACGGAAGGCGGAGGGAGAGACGGAAGGGCGGAGGGAGAGACGGAAGGCCGGAGGGAGAGACGGAACGCCAGATGGAGAGACGGAAGGCCGGATGGAGAGACGGAAGGCCGGAGCGAGAGACGGAAGGCCGGAGGGAGAGACGGAAGGCCAGAGGGAGAGACGGAAGGACGGAGGGAGAGACGGAAGGCTGGAGTGAGAGACGGAAGACCGGAGGGAGAGATGGAAGACTGGAGGGAGAGATGGAAGGCCGGAGGGAGAGATGGCAGGCCGGAGGGAGAGATGGCAGGCCAGAGGGAGAGTTGGAAGGCCGGAGGGAGAGATGGAAGGCCGGAGGGAAAGATGCCTTCCTTCCATCTTTCCCTCCGGCCTTCCATCTTTCCCTCTGGAGGGAAAGACGGAAGGCCGGATGGAAAGACGGAAGGCCAGAGGGAAAGATGGAAGGCCGGAGGGAGAGACGGAAGGCTGGAGGGAGTGACGGAAGGCCGGAGGGAGAGACGGAAGGCCGGAGGGAGAGACGGAAGGCAGGAGGGAGAGACGGAAGGCCGGAGGGAGAGATGGAAGGCCGGAGGGAGAGATGGAAGGCCGGAGGGAGAGATGGAAGGCCGGAGGGAAAGATGCCTTCATTCCAACTTTCCCTCCGGCCTTCCATCTTTCCCTATGGCCTTCCATCTTTCCCTCCGGCCTACGATCTTTCCCTCCGGCCTTCCATCTTTCCCTCCAGCCTTACATCTTTCCCTCCAGCCTTACATCTTCCTCTCCAGCCTTACATCTTTCCCTCCAGCCTTACATCTTTCCCTCCAGCCTTACATCTTTCCCTTGAGCCTTCCATCTTTCCCTCCGGCTGGAGAGATGGAAGGCCGGAGGAAGAGACGGAAGGCTGGAGGGAGAGACAGAAGGCCGGAGGGAGAGACGGAAAGCCGGAGGGAGAGACGGAAGGCCGGAGGGAGGGACGGAAGGCCGGAGGGAAAGACGGAAGGCTGGAGGGAAAGACAGAAGGCCGGAGGGAAAGATGGAAGGCCGGAGGGAGAGACGGAAGGCTGGAGGGAGAGACGGAAGGCCGGAGGGAGAGACGGAAGGCCGGAGGGAGAGACGGAAGGCAGGAGGGAGAGACGGAAGGCCGGAGGGAGAGATGGAAGGCCGGAGGGAGAGATGGAAGGCAGGAGGGAGAGATGGAAGGCGGGAGGGAAAGATGTCTTCATTCCATCTTTCCCTCCGGCCTTCCATCTTTCCCTATGGCCTTCCATCTTTCCCTCCGGCATACGATCTTTCCCTCCGGCCTTCCATCTTTCCTTCCAGCCGTACATCTTTCCCTCCAGCCTTACATCTTTCTCTCCAGCGTTACATCTTTCCCTCCAGCCTTACATCTGTCCCTCCAGCCTTACATCATTCCCTCGAGCCTTCCATCTTTCCCTCCGGCTGGAAAGATGGAAGGCCGGAGGAAGAGACGGAAGGCTGGAGGGACAGACAGAAGGCCGGAGGGAGAGACGGAAGGCCGGAGGGAGAGACGGAATGCCGGAGGGAGAGACAGAAGGCCGGAGGGAGAGACCGAAGGCCGGAGGGAGAGACGGAAGGACCGAGGGAGAGACGGAAGGCCAGATGGAGAGACGGAATGCCGGATGGAGAGACGGACGGCCGGAGGGAGAGACGGAAGGCCGGAGGGAGAGACGGAAGGCCAGAGGGAGAGACGGAAGGATGGAGGGAGAGACGGAAGGCCGGAGTGAGAGACGGAAGAACGGAGGGAGAGATGGAAGGCTGGAGGGAGAGATGGCAGGCCGGAGGGAGAGATGGCAGGCCAGAGGGAGAGTTGGAAGGCCGGAGGGAGAGATGGAAGGCCGGAGGGAAAGATGGAAGGTCGGAGGGAAAGATGCCTTCCTTCCATCTTTCCCTCCGGCCTCCATCTTTCCCTCTGGAGGGAAAGATGGAAGGCCGGAGGGAAAGACGGAAGGCTGGAGGGAAAGACGGAAGGCCGGAGTGAGAGACGGAAGGCCGGAGGGAGGGACGGAAGGCGGAGGGAGAGACGGAAGGGCGGAGGGAGAGACGGAAGGCTGGAGGGAGAGACGGAAGGCCAGATGGAGAGACGGAAGGCCGGATGGAGAGACGGAAGGCCGGAGGGAGAGACGGAAGGCCGGAGGGAGAGACGGAAGGCCAGAGGGAGAGACGGAAGGACGGAGGGAGAGACGGAAGGCTGGAGTGAGAGACGGAAGACCGGAGGGAGAGATGGAAGGCTGGAGGGAGAGAAGGAAGGCCGGAGGGAGAGATGGCAGGCCGGAGGGAGAGATGGCAGGCCAGAGGGAGAGTTGGAAGGCCGGAGGGAGAGATGGAAGGCCGGAGGGAAAGATGCCTTCCTTCCATCTTTCCCTCCGGCCTTCCATCTTTCCCTCTGGAGGGAAAGACGGAAGGCCGGATGGAAAGACGGAAGGCCAGAGGGAAAGATGGAAGGCCGGAGGGAGAGACGGAAGGCCGGAGGGAGAGACGGAAGGCAGGAGGGAGAGACGGAAGGCCGGAGGGAGAGATGGAAGGCCGGAGGGAGAGATGGAAGGCCGGAGGGAGAGATGGAAGGCCGGAGGGAAAGATGCCTTCATTCCAACTTTCCCTCCGGCCTTCCATCTTTCCCTCCGGCCTTCCATCTTTCCCTCTGGAGGGAAAGACGGAAGGCCGGATGGAAAGACGGAAGGCCAGAGGGAAAGATGGAAGGCCGGAGGGAGAGACGGAAGGCTGGAGGGAGTGACGGAAGGCCGGAGGGAGAGACGGAAGGCCGGAGGGAGAGACGGAAGGCAGGAGGGAGAGACGGAAGGCCGGAGGGAGAGATGGAAGGCCGGAGGGAGAGATGGAAGGCCGGAGGGAGAGATGGAAGGCCGGAGGGAAAGATGCCTTCATTCCAACTTTCCCTCCGGCCTTCCATCTTTCCCTATGGCCTTCCATCTTTCCCTCCGGCCTACGATCTTTCCCTCCGGCCTTCCATCTTTCCCTCCAGCCTTACATCTTTCCCTCCAGCCTTACATCTTCCTCTCCAGCCTTACATCTTTCCCTCCAGCCTTACATCTTTCCCTCCAGCCTTACATCTTTCCCTCGATCCTTCCATCTTTCCCTCCGGCTGGAGAGATGGAGGGCCGGAGGAAGAGACGGAAGGCTGGAGGGAGAGACAGAAGGCCGGAGGGAGAGACGGAAAGCCGGAGGGAGAGACGGAAGGCCGGAGGGAGGGACGGAAGGCCGGAGGGAAAGACGGAAGGCTGGAGGGAAAGACAGAAGGCCGGAGGGAAAGATGGAAGGCCGGAGGGAGAGACGGAAGGCTGGAGGGAGAGACGGAAGGCCGGAGGGAGAGACGGAAGGCCGGAGGGAGAGACGGAAGGCAGGAGGGAGAGACGGAAGGCCGGAGGGAGAGATGGAAGGCCGGAGGGAGAGATGGAAGGCAGGAGGGAGAGATGGAAGGCGGGAGGGAAAGATGTCTTCATTCCATCTTTCCCTCCGGCCTTCCATCTTTCCCTATGGCCTTCCATCTTTCCCTCCGGCATACGATCTTTCCCTCCGGCCTTCCATCTTTCCTTCCAGCCGTACATCTTTCCCTCCAGCCTTACATCTTTCTCTCCAGCCTTACATCTTTCCCTCCAGCCTTACATCTGTCCCTCCAGCCTTACATCATTCCCTCGAGCCTTCCATCTTTCCCTCCGGCTGGAAAGATGGAAGGCCGGAGGAAGAGACGGAAGGCTGGAGGGACAGACAGAAGGCCGGAGGGAGAGACGGAAGGCCGGAGGGAGAGACGGAATGCCGGAGGGAGAGACAGAAGGCCGGAGGGAGAGACCGAAGGCCGGAGGGAGAGACGGAAGGACCGAGGGAGAGACGGAAGGCCAGATGGAGAGACGGAATGCCGGATGGAGAGACGGACGGCCGGAGGGAGAGACGGAAGGCCGGAGGGAGAGACGGAAGGCCAGAGGGAGAGACGGAAGGATGGAGGGAGAGACGGAAGGCCGGAGTGAGAGACGGAAGAACGGAGGGAGAGATGGAAGGCTGGAGGGAGAGATGGCAGGCCGGAGGGAGAGATGGCAGGCCAGAGGGAGAGTTGGAAGGCCGGAGGGAGAGATGGAAGGCCGGAGGGAAAGATGGAATGTCGGAGGGAAAGATGCCTTCCTTCCATCTTTCCCTCCAGCCTCCATCTTTCCCTCTGGAGGGAAAGATGGAAGGCCGGAGGGAAAGACGGAAGGCTGGAGGGAAAGACGGAAGGCCGGAGTGAGAGACGGAAGGCCGGAGGGAGGGACAGAAGGCGGAGGGAGAGACGGAAGGGCGGAGGGAGAGACGGAAGGCCGGAGGGAGAGACGGAAGGCCAGATGGAGAGACGGAAGGCCGGATGGAGAGACGGAAGGCCGGAGGGAGAGACGGAAGGCCGGAGGGAGAGACGGAAGGCCAGAGGGAGAGACGGAAGGACGGAGGGAGAGACGGAAGGCTGGAGTGAGAGACGGAAGACCGGAGGGAGAGATGGAAGGCTGGAGGGAGAGATGGAAGGCCGGAGGGAGAGATGGCAGGCCGGAGGGAGAGATGGCAGGCCAGAGGGAGAGTTGGAAGGCCGGAGGGAGAGATGGAAGGCCGGAGGGAAAGATGCCTTCCTTCCATCTTTCCCTCCGGCCTTCCATCTTTCCCTCTGGAGGGAAAGACGGAAGGCCGGATGGAAAGACGGAAGGCCAGAGGGAAAGATGGAAGGCCGGAGGGAGAGACGGAAGGCTGGAGGGAGAGACGGAAGGCCGGAGGGAGAGACGGAAGGCCGGAGGGAGAGACGGAAGGCAGGAGGGAGAGACGGAAGGCCGGAGGGAGAGATGGAAGGCCGGAGGGAGAGATGGAAGGCCGGAGGGAGAGATGGAAGGCCGGAGGGAAAGATGCCTTCATTCCAACTTTCCCTCCGGCCTTCCATCTTTCCCTATGGCCTTCCATCTTTCCCTCCGGCCTACGATCTTTCCCTCCGGCCTTCCATCTTTCCCTCCAGCCTTACATCTTTCCCTCCAGCCTTACATCTTCCTCTCCAGCCTTACATCTTTCCCTCCAGCCTTACATCTTTCCCTCCAGCCTTACATCTTTCCCTCGAGCCTTCCATCTTTCCCTCCGGCTGGAGAGATGGAAGGCCGGAGGAAGAGACGGAAGGCTGGAGGGAGAGACAGAAGGCCGGAGGGAGAGACGGAAAGCCGGAGGGAGAGACGGAAGGCCGGAGGGAGAGACGGAAGGCCGGAGGGAAAGACAGAAGGCCGGAGGGAAAGACAGAAGGCCGGAGGGAAAGATGGAAGGCCGGAGGGAGAGACGGAAGGCTGGAGGGAGAGACGGAAGGCCAGAGGGAGAGACGGAAGGCCGGAGGGAGAGACGGAAGGCAGGAGGGAGAGACGGAAGGCCGGAGGGAGAGATGGAAGGCCGGAGGGAGAGATGGAAGGCAGGAGGGAGAGATGGAAAGCCGGAGGGAAAGATGTCTTCATTCCATCTTTCCCTCCGGCCTTCCATCTTTCCCTATGGCCTTCCATCTTTCCCTCCGGCATACGATCTTTCCCTCCGGCCTTCCATCTTTCCTTCCAGCCGTACATCTTTCCCTCCAGCCTTACATCTTTCTCTCCAGCCTTACATCTTTCCCTCCAGCCTTACATCTGTCCCTCCAGCCTTACATCATTCCCTCGAGCCTTCCATCTTTCCCTCCGGCTGGAAAGATGGAAGGCCGGAGGAAGAGACGGAAGGCTGGAGGGAGAGACAGAAGGCCGGAGGGAGAGAAGGAAGGCCGGAGGGAGAGACGGAATGCCGGAGGGAGAGACGGAAGGCCGGAGGGAGAGACCGAAGGCCGGAGGGAGAGACGGAAGGACCGAGGGAGAGACGGAAGGCCAGATGGAGAGACAGAATGCCGGATGGAGAGACGGACGGCCGGAGGGAGAGACGGAAGGCCGGAGGGAGAGACGGAAGGCCAGAGGGAGAGACGGAAGGATGGAGGGAGAGACGGAAGGCTGGAGTGAGAGACGGAAGAACGGAGGGAGAGATGGAAGGCTGGAGGGAGAGATGGAAGGCTGGAGGGAGAGATGGCAGGCCGGAGGGAGAGATGGAAGGTCGGAGGGAAAGATGCCTTCCTTCCATCTTTCCCTCCAGCCTCCATCTTTCCCTCTGGAGGGAAAGACGGAAGGCCGGAGGGAAAGACAGAAGGCCGGAGGGAAAGATGGAAGGCCGGAGGGAGAGATGGAAGGCCGGAGGGAAAGATGGAAGGTCGGAGGGAAAGATGCCTTCCTTCCATCTTTCCCTCCAGCCTCCATCTTTCCCTCTGGAGGGAAAGACGGAAGGCCGGAGGGAAAGACAGAAGGCCGGAGGGAAAGATGGAAGGCTGGAGGGAGAGACGGAAGGCTGGAGGGAGAGACGGAAGGACGGAGGGAGAGACGGAAGGCCGGAGGGACAGACGGAAGGCAGGAGGGAGAGATGGAAGGCCGGAGGGAGAGATGGAAGGCCGGAGGGAGAGATGGAAGGCCGGAGGGAGAGATGGAAGGCCGGAGGGAAAGATGCCTTCATTCCAACTTTCCCTCCGGCCTTCCATCTTTCCCTATGGCCTTCCATCTTTCCCTCCGGCCTACAATCTTTCCCTCCGGCCTTCCATCTTTCCCTCCAGCCTTACATCTTTCCCTCCAGCCTTACATCTTTCTCTCCAGCCTTACATCTTTCCCTCCAGCCTTACATCTTTCCCTCCAGCCTTCCATCTTTCCCTCCAGCCTTACATCTTTCCCTCCAGCCTTCCATCTTTCGCTCCGGAGGGAGAGACGGAAGGCCGGAAGGAGAGACGGAGGGCCGGAGGGACAGACGGAAGGCCGGAGGGAGAGACGGAAGGCCGGAGGGAGAGACGGAAGGATGGAGGGAGAGAGGGAAGGATGGAGGGAGAGAGGGAAGGCCGGAGGGAGAGACGGAAGGCTGGAGGGATAGAAGCCTTCCTTCCATCTTTCCCTCCGGCCTTCCATCTTTCCCTATGGCTTTCCATCTTTCCCTCCAGCCTACCATCTTTCCCTCCGGCCTACCATCTTTCCCTCCTGCCTTCCATCTTTCCCTCCAGCCTTCCATCTTTCCCTCCA
Source organism: Chaetoderma sp. LZ-2023a (assembly GCA_034401795.1). NCBI lineage: Eukaryota > Metazoa > Mollusca > Caudofoveata > Chaetodermatida > Chaetodermatidae > Chaetoderma > Chaetoderma sp. LZ-2023a. The sequence goes on along the minus strand of CM067369.1, from coordinate 140,759,585 downwards.
GCCTTCCATCTTTCCCTCCGGCCTTACATCTTTCCCTCCGGCCTTCCATCTTTCCCTCCAGCCTTACATCTTTCCCTCCAGCCTTACATCTTTCCTTCCAGCCTTACATCTTTCCCTCCAGGAGAGATGGCAGGCCGGAGGGACAGATGGCAAGCCGGAGGGAGAGATGGAAGGCCGGAGGGAGAGATGGAAGGCCAGAGGGAAAGATGCAAGGCCGGAGGGAAAGATGCCTTCCTTCCATCTTTCCCTCCGGCCTTCCATCTTTCCCTCTGGAGGGAAAGATGGAAGTCCGGAGGGAAAGATGGAAGTCCGGAGGGAAAGACGGAAGGCTGGAGGGAGAGACGGAAGGCCGGAGGAGAGACGGAAGGCCGGAGGGAGAGACGGAAGGCCGGAGGGAGAGACGGAAGGCCGGATGGAGAGACGGAAGGCCGGAGGGAGAGACGGAAGGCCGGAGGGAGAGACGGTAGGCCAGAGGGAGAGACGGAAGGACGGAGGGAGAGACGGAAGGCCGGAGTGAGAGACGGAAGACCGGAGGGAGAGATGGAAGGCTGGAGGGAGAGATGGAAGGACGGAGGGAGAGATGGCAGGCCGGAGGGAGAGATGGCAGGCCAGAGGGAGAGTTGGAAGGCCGGAGGGAGAGATGGAAGGCCGGAGGGAAAGATGGAAGCGCGGAGGGAAAGATGCCTTCCTTCCATCTTTCCCTCCGGCCTTCCATCTTTCCCTCTGGAGGGAAAGACGGAAGGCCGGAGGGAAAGACGGAAGGCCAGAGGGAAAGATGGAAGGCCGGAGGGAGAGACGGAAGGCTGGAGGGAGAGACGGAAGGCCGGAGGGAGAGACGGAAGGCCGGAGGGAGAGACGGAAGGCAGGAGGAGAGAAGGAAGGCCGGAGGGAGAGATGGAAGGCCGGAGGGAGAGATGGAAGGCCGGAGGGAGAGATGGAAGGCCGGAGGGAAAGATGCCTTCATTCCAACTTTCCCTCCGGCCTTCCATCTTTCCCTATGGCCTTCCATCTTTCCCTCCGGCCTACGATCTTTCCCTCCGGCCTTCAATCTTTCCCTCCAGCCTTACATCTTTCCCTCCAGCCTTACATCTTTCCCTCCAGCCTTACATCTTCCCTCGAGCCTTCCATCTTTCCCTCCGGCTGGAGAGATGGAAGGCCGGAGGAAGAGACGGAAGGCTGGAGGGAGAGACAGAAGGCCGGAGGGAGAGACGGAAAGCCGGAGGGAGAGACGGAAGGCCGGAGGGAGAGACGGAAGGCCGGAGGGAAAGACGGAAGGCCGGAGGGAAAGACAGAAGGCCCGAGGGAAAGATGGAAGGCCGGAGGGAGAGACGGAAGGCTGGAGGGAGAGACGGAAGGCCGGAGGGAGAGACGGAAGGCCGGAGGGAGAGACGGAAGGCAGGAGGGAGAGACGGAAGGCCGGAGGGAGAGATGGAAGGCCGGAGGGAGAGATGGAAGGCAGGAGGGAGAGATGGAAGGCCGGAGGGAAAGATGTCTTCATTCCATCTTTCCCTCCGGCCTTCCATCTTTCCCTATGGCCTTCCATCTTTCCCTCCGGCATACGACCTTTCCCTCCGGCCTTCCATCTTTCCTTCCAGCCGTACATCTTTCCCTCCAGCCTTACATCTTTCTCTCCAGCCTTACATCTTTCCCTCCAGCCTTACATCTTTCCCTCCAGCCTTACATCATTCCCTCGAGCCTTCCATCTTTCCCTCCGGCTGGAAAGATGAAAGGCCGGAGGAAGAGACGGAAGGCTGGAGGGAGAGACAGAAGGCCGGAGGGAGAGACGGAAGGCCGGAGGGAGAGACGGAATGCCGGAGGGAGAGACGGAAGGCCGGAGGGAGAGACCGAAGGCCGGAGGGAGAGACGGAAGGACAGAGGGAGAGACGGAAGGCCAGATGGAGAGACGGAAGGCCGATGGAGAGACGGACGGCCGGAGGGAGAGACGGAAGGCCGGAGGGAGAGACGGAAAGCCAGAGGGAGAGACGGAAGGATGGAGGGAGAGACGGAAGGCCGGAGTGAGAGACGGAAGAACGGAGGGAGAGATGGAAGGCTGGAGGGAGAGATGGAAGGCCGGAGGGAGAGATGGCAGGCCGGAGGGAGAGATGGCAGGCCAGAGGGAGAGTTGGAAGGCCGGAGGGAGAGATGGAAGGCCGGAGGGAAAGATGGAAGGTCGGAGGGAAAGATGCCTTCCTTCCATCTTTCCCTCCGGCCTCCATCTTTCCCTCTGGAGGGAAAGACGGAAGGCCGGAGGGAAAGACGGAAGGCCGGAGGGAAAGATGGAAGGCTGGAGGGAGAGACGGAAGGCTGGAGGGAGAGACGGAAGGCCAGAAGGAGAGACGGAAGGCCGGAGGGAGAGACGGAAGGCAGGAGGGAGAGATGGAAGGCCGGAGGGAGAGATGGAAGGCCGGAGGGAGAGATGGAAGGCCGGAGGGAGAGATGGAAGGCCGGAGGGAAAGATGCCTTCATTCCAACTTTCCCTCCGGCCTTCCATCTTTCCCTATGGCCTTCCATCTTTCCCTCCGGCCTACAATCTTTCCCTCCGGCCTTCCATCTTTCCCTCCAGCCTTACATCTTTCCCTCCAGCCTTACATCTTTCTCTCCAGCCTTACATCTTTCCCTCCAGCCTTACATCTTTCCCTCCAGCCTTCCATCTTTCCCTCCAGCCTTACATCTTTCCCTCCAGCCTTCCATCTTTCGCTCCGGCTGGAAAGATGGAATGCCGGAGGGAGAGACGGAAGGCCGGAGGGAGAGACGGAGGGCCGGAGGGACAGACGGAAGGCCGGAGGGAGAGACGGAAGGCTGGAGGGAGAGACGGAAGGATGGAGGGAGAGAGGGAAGGCCGGAGGGAGAGAGGGAAGGCCGGAGGGAGAGACGGAAGGCTGGAGGGAGAGACGGAAGGCCGGAGGGAGAGACAGAAGGCCGGAGGGAGAGATGGAAGGCCGGAGGGAGAGATGGACGGCCGGAGAGAGAGATGGAAGGCCGGAGGGAGAGACGGAAGGCCGGAGGGAGACGGAAGGGCGGAGGGAGAGACGGAAGGCCGGAGGGAGAGACGGAAGGCTGGAGGGAGAGATGGAAGGCCGGAGGGAGAGACGGAAGGCCGGAGGGAGAGACGGAAGGCCGGAGGGAGAGACAGAAGGCCGGAGGGAGAGACGGAAGGCCAGAGGGAGATATGGAAAGCCGGAGGGAAAGATCGAAGGCCGGAGGGAAAGAAGCCTTCCTTCCATCTTTCCCTCCGGCCTTCCATCTTTCCCTATGGCTTTCCATCTTTCCCTCCGGCCTACCATCTTTCCCTCCGGCCTACCATCTTTCCCTCCTGCCTTCCATCTTTCCATCCAGCCTTCCATCTTTCCCTCCAGCCTTCCATCTTTCCCTCCGGCCTTACATCTTTCCCTCCGGCCTTCCATCTTTCCCTCCAGCCTTACATCTTTCCCTGCAGCCTTACATCTTTCCTTCCAGCCTTACATCTTTCCCTCCAGGAGAGATGGCAGGCCGGAGGGACAGATGGCAAGCCGGAGGGAGAGATGGAAGGCCGGAGGGAGAGATGGAAGGCCAGAGGGAAAGATGCAAGGCCGGAGGGAAAGATGCCTTCCTTCCATCTTTCCCTCCGGCCTTCCATCTTTCCCTCTGGAGGGAAAGATGGAAGGCCGGAGGGAAAGACGGAAGGCTGGAGGGAAAGACGGAAGGCCGGAGTGAGAGACGGAAGGCCGGAGGGAGAGACGGAAGGCTGGAGGGAGAGACGGAAGGCCGGAGGGAGAGACGGAAGGCCGGAGGGAGAGATGGAAGGCCGGAGGGAAAGATGCCTTCCTTCCATCTTTCCCTCCGGCCTTCCATCTTTCCCTCTGGAGGGAAAGACGGAAGGCCGGAGGGAAAGACGGAAGGCCAGAGGGAAAGATGGAAGGCCGGAGGGAGAGACGGAAGGCTGGAGGGAGAGACGGAAGGCCCGAGGGAGAGATGGAAGGCCGGAGGGAGAGATGGCAGGCCGGAGGGAGAGATGGAAGGCTGGAGGGAGAGATGGCAGGCCGGAGGGAGAGATGGCAGGCCGGAGGGTGAGATGGAAGGCCGGAGGGAAAGATTGAAGGCCGGAGGGAAAGATGCCTTCCTTCCATATTTAACTCCGGCCTTCCATCTTTCCCTCTGGAGGGAAAGACGGAAGGCCGGAGGGAGAGACGGAAGGCCGGAGGGAAAGACGGAAGGCCGGAGGGAAAGATGGAAGGCCGGAGGGAGAGACGGAAGGCCGGAGGGAGAGACGGAAGGCCGGAGGGAGAGACGGAAGGCAGGAGGGAGAGACGGAAGGCCGGAGGGAGAGATGGAAGGCCGAAGGGAGAGATGGAAGGCCGGAGGGAGAGATGGAAGGCAGGAGGGAGAGATGGAAGGCCGGAGGGAGAGATGGAAGGCCGGAGGGAGAGATGGAAGGCCAGTGGGAGACGGAAGGGTGGAGGGAGACGGGAGGGCAGAGGGTGAGACGGAAGGGCGGAGGGAGAGACGGAGGGCCGGAGGGAGAGACGGAAGGCTGGAGGGAGAGACGGAAGGCCGGAGGGAGAGACGGAAGGCCGGAGGGAGAGACGGAAGGCAGGATGGAGAGACGGAAGGCCGGAGGGAGAGATGGCAGGCCAGAGGGAGAGTTGGAAGGCCGGAGGGAGAGATGGAAGGCCGGAGGGAAAGATGGAAGGTCGGAGGGAAAGATGCCTTCCTTCCATCTTTCCCTCCGGCCTCCATCTTTCCCTCTGGAGGGAAAGACGGAGGGAAAGACGGAAGGCCGGAGGGAAAGATGGAAGGCTGGAGGGAGAGACGGAAGGCTGGAGGGAGAGACGGAAGGCCGGAGGGAGAGACGGAAGGCCGGAGGGAGAGATGGAAGGCCGGAGGGAAAGATGGAAGGCCGGAGGAGAGACGGAAGGCCGGAGGGAGAGACAGAAGGCCGGAGGGAGAGACGGAAGACGGAGGGAGAGATGGAAGGCCGGAGGGAGAGATGGAAGGCCGGAGGGAGAGATGGAAGGCCGGAGGGAGAGATGGCAGGCCGGAGGGAGAGATGGCAAGCCATAGGGAGAGATGGAAGGCCGGAGGGAGAGACAGAAGGCCGGAGGGAGATATGGAAGGCGGAGGGAAAGATGCCTTCCTTCCATCTTTCCTTCCGGCCTTCCATCTTTCCCTCCGGCCTTACATCTTTCCCTCCAGCCTTATATCTGTCCCTCCAGCCTTCCATCTTTCCCTCCGGCTGGAAAGATGGAAGGCCGGAGGGAGAGACGGAAGGCCGGAGGGAGAGACGGAAGGCCGGAGGGAGAGACGGAAGGCCGGAGGGAGAGACGGAAGGCCGGAGGGAGAGACGGAAGGCCGGAGGGAGAGACGGAAGGCCGGAGGGAGAGACGGAAGACCGGAGGGAGAGATGGAAGGCCGGAGGGAGAGACGGAAGGCCGGAGGGAGAGACGGAAGGCCGGAAGGAGAGATGGAAGGCCGGAGGGAGAGACGGAAGGCCGGAGGGAGAGATGGAAGGCCGGAGGGAGAGATGGCAGGCCGAGGAGAGATGGCAGGCCGGAGGGAGAGATGGAAGGCTGGAGGGAGAGATGGCAGGCCAGAGGGAGAGATCGCAGGCCAGAGGGAGAGATGGAAGGCTGGAGGGAAAGATGGAAGGCCGGAGGGAAAGATGCCTTCCTTCCATCTTTAACTCTGGCCTTCCATCTTTCCCGCTGGAGGGAAAGACGGAAGGCCGGAGGGAAAGACGGAAGGCCGGAGGGAAAGATGGAAGGCCGGAGGGAAAGATGGAAAGCCGGAGGGAGAGACGGAAGGCCGGAGGGAGAGATGGAAGGCCGGAGGGAGAGATGGAAGGCCGGAGGGAGAGATGGAAGGCAGGAGGGAGAGATGGAAGGCCCGAGGGAGAGATGGAAGGCCGGAGGGAGAGATGGAAGGCCGGAGGGAGAGACGGAAGGCCAGTGGGAGACGGAAGGGTGGAGGGAGACGGAAGGGCGGAGGGAGAGACGGAAGGCCAGATGGAGAGACGGAAGGCCGGAGGGAGAGACGGAAGGCCGGAGGGAGATATGGAAGGCCGGAGGGAAAGATGCCTTCCTTCCATCTTTCCCTCCGGCCTTCCATCTTTCCCTCCGGCCTTCCATCTTTCCCTATGGCCTTCCATCTTTCCCTCCGGTCTACCATCTTTCCCTCCGGCCTTCCATATTTCCCTCCGGCCTTCCATCTTTCCCTCCGGCCTTACATCTTTCCTTCCAGCCTTACATCTGTCCCTCCAGCCCTCCATCTTTCCCTCCGGCTGGAAAGATGGAAGGCCGGAGGGAGAGACGGAAGGCCGGAGGGAGAGACGGAAGGCCGGAGGGAGAGACAGAAGGCCGGAGGGAGAGCCGAAAGGACGGAGGGACAGATGGAAGGCCGGAGTGAGAGATGGTAGGCCGGAGGGAGAGATGGCAGGCCGGAGGGAGAGATGGAAGGCCGGAGGGAGAGATGGAAGGTCGGAGGGAAAGATGGAAGGCCGGAGGGAAAGATGCTTCCTTCCATCTTTCCCTCCAGCCTTCCATCTTTCCCTCTGGAGGGAAAGACGGAAGGCCGGAGGGAGAGACGGAAGGCCGGAGGGAAAGACGGAAGGCCGGAGGGAAAGATGGAAGGCCGGAGGGAGAGACGGAAGGCCGGAGGGAGAGACGGAAGGCCGGAGGGACAGACGGAAGGCAGGAGGGAGAGACGGAAGGCCGGAGGGAGAGATGGAAGGCCGAAGGGAGAGATGGAAGGCCGGAGGGAGAGATGGAAGGCAGGAGGGAGAGATGGAAGGCCGGAGGGAGAGATGGAAGGCCGGAGGGAGAGATGGAAGGCCAGTGGGAGACGGAAGGGTGGAGGGAGACGGGAGGGCAGAGGGTGAGACAGAAGGGCGGAGGGAGAGACGGAGGGCCGGAGGGAGAGACGGAAGGCTGGAGGGAGAGACGGAAGGCCGGAGGGAGAGACGGAAGGCCGGAGGGAGAGACAGAATGCCGGAGGGAGATATGGAAGGCCGGAGGGAAAGATGCCTTCCTTCCATCTTTCCCTCCGGCCTTCCATCTTTCCCTCCGGCCTTCCATCTTTCCCTATGGCCTTACATCTTTCCCTCCGGTCTACCATCTTTCCGTCCGGCCTTCCATCTTTCCCTCCGGCCTTCCATCTTTCCCTCCGGCCTTACATCTTTCCCTCCGGCCTTACATCTTTCCCTCCGGCCTTACATCTGTCCCTCCAGCCTTCCATCTTTCCCTCCGGCTGGAAAGATGGAAGGCCGGAGGGAGAGACGGAAGGCTGGAGGGAGAGACGGAAGGCCGGAGGGAGAGACGGAAGGCCGGAGGGAGAGACGGAAGGCCGGAGGGAGAGACAGAATGCCGGAGGGAGATATGGAAGGCCGGAGGGAAAGATGCCTTCCTTCCATCTTTCCCTCCGGCCTTCCATCTTTCCCTATGGCCTTACATCTTTCCCTCCGGTCTACCATCTTTCCGTCCGGCCTTCCATCTTTCCCTCTGGCCTTCCATCTATCCCTCCGGCCTTACATCTTTCCCTCCAGCCTTACATCTGTCCCTCCAGCCTTCCATCTTTCCCTCCGGCTGGAAAGATGGAAGGCCGGAGGGAGAGACGGAAGGCCGGAGGGAGAGACGGAAGGCTGGAGGGAGAGACGGAAGGCCGGAGGGACAGATGGAAGGCCGGAGGGAGAGATGGTAGGCCGGAGGGAGAGATGGCAGGCCGGAGGGAGAGATGGAATGCGGAGGGAGAGATGAAAGGCCGGAGGGAAAGACGGAAGTCCGGAGGGAAAGACGGAAGGCCATAGGGAGAGACGGAAGGCCGGAGTGAGAGACGGAAGGCTGGAGGGAAAGATGGAAGTCCGGAGGGAGAGACGGAAGGCCGGAGGGAGAGACGGAAGGCCGGAGTGAGAGACGGAAGGCTGGAGGGAAAGATGGAAGGCCGGAGGGAAAGATGGAAGGAAGGCATCTTTCCCTCCGGCCTTCCATCTCTCCCTCCGGCCTTCCATCTTTCCCTCCGACCTACCATCTTTCCCTCCGGCCTTCCATCTCTCCCTCCAGCCTTCCATCTTTCCCTCCGGCCTTCCATTTTCCCTCCACCCTTACATCTTTCCCTCCAGCTTTCCATCTTTCCCTCCAGCCTTACATCTTTCCCTCCAGCCTTCCATCTTTCCCTCCGGCTGGAAAGATGGAAGGCCGGATGGAGAGACGGAAGGCCGGAGGGAGAGACGGAAGGCCGGAGGGAGAGACGGAAGGCCGGAGGGAGAGACGGAAGGCCGGAGGGAGAGATGGAAGGCCGGAGGGAGAGATGGCAGGCCGGAGGGAGAGATGGCAGGCCGGAGGGAGAGATGGAAGGCTGGAGGGAGAGACGGAAGGCCGGAGGGAGAGACGGAAGGCCGGAGGGAAAGATGGAAGGCCGGAGAGAAAGATGGAAGGAAGGCATCTTTCCCTCCGGCCTTCCATCTCTCCCTCCGGCCTTCCAACTCTCCCTCCGGCCTTCCATCTTTCCCTCCGACCTACCATCTTTCCCTCCGGCCTTCCATCTTTCCCTCCGGCCTTCCATCTTTCCCTCCGGCCTTCCATCTTTCCCTCCAGCCTTACATCTTTCCCTCCGGCTTTCCATCTTTCCCTCCAGCCTTACATCTTTCCCTCCAGCTGGAAAGATGGAAGGCCGGTGGGAGAGACGGAAGGCCGGAGGGAGAGACGGAAGGCCGGAGAGAGACGGAAGGCCGGAGGGAGAGACAGAATGCCGGAGGGAGATATGAAAGGCCGGAGGGAAAGATGCCTTCCTTCCATCTTTCCCTCCGGCCTTCCATCTTTCCCTCCGGCCTTCAATCTTTCCCTATGGCCTTACATCTTTCCCTCCGGTCTACCATCTTTCCGTCCGGCCTTCCATCTTTCCCTCCGGCCTTCCATCTTTCCCTCCGGCCTTACATCTTTCCCTCCAGCTTTCCATCTTTCCCTCCAGCCTTACATCTTTCCCTCCAGCTGGAAAGATGGAAGGCCGGAGGGAGAGACGGAAGGCCGGAGGGAGAGATGGAAGGCCGGAGGGAGAGACAGAAGGCCGGAGGAGAGACGGAAGGCTGGAGGGAGAGACGGAAGGCCAGAGGGAGAGACGGAAGACCGGAGGGAGAGATGGAAGGCCGGAGGGAGAGATGGAAGGCCGGAGGGAGAGATGGCAGGCCAGAGGGAGAGATGGCAAGCCGGAGGGAGAGATGGAAGGCCGGAGGGAGAGATGGAAGGCCGGAGGGAGAGACGGAAGGCCGGAGGGAGAGACAGAAGGCCGGAGGGAGATATGGAAGGCCGGAGGGAAAGATGCCTTCCTTCCATCTTTCCCTCCGGCCTTACATCTTTCCCTCCAGCCTTACATCTGTCCCTCAAGTCTTCCATCTTTCCCTCCGGCTGGAAAGATGGAAGGCCGGAGGGAGAGACGGAAGGCCGGAGGGAGAGACGGAAGGCCGGAGGGAGAGACGGAAGACCGGAGGGAGAGACGGAAGGCCAGAGGGAGAGATGGCAGGCCGGAGGGAGAGATGGCAGGCCGGAGGGAGAGATGGAAGGCCGGAGGGAGAGATGGCAGGCCAGAGGGAGAGATGGCAGGCCAGAGGGAGAGATGGAAAGGTGGAGGGAGACGGAAGGGCGGAGGGAGAGATGGAAGGGCGGAGGGAGAGACGGAAGGCCGGAGGGAGAGACGGAGGGCCGGAGGGAGAGACGGAAGGCTGGAGGGAGAGACGGAAGGCCGGAGGGAGAGACGGAAGGCCTTAGGGAGAGACGGAAGGCCGGAGGGAGAGACGGAAGGCCGGAGGGAGAGACAGAATGCCGGAGGGAGATATGGAAGGCCGGAGGGAAAGATGCCTTCCTTCCATCTTTCCCTCCGGCCTTCCATCTTTCCCTATGGCCTTACATCTTTCCCTCCGGTCTACCATCTTTCCGTCCGGCCTTCCATCTTTCCCTCTGGCCTTCCATCTTTCCCTCCGGCCTTACATCTTTCCCTCCAGCCTTACATCTGTCCCTCCAGCCTTCCATCTTTCCCTCCGGCTGGAAAGATGGAAGGCCGGAGGGAGAGACGGAAGGCCGGAGGGAGAGACGGAAGGCTGGAGGGAGAGACGGAAGGCCGGAGGGACAGATGGAAGGCCGGAGGGAGAGATGGTAGGCCGGAGGGAGAGATGGCAGGCCGGAGGGAGAGATGGAAGGCGGAGGGAGAGATGAAAGGCCGGAGGGAAAGACGGAAGTCCGGATGGAAAGACGGAAGGCCATAGGGAGAGACGGAAGGCCGGAGTGAGAGACGGAAGGCTGGAGGGAAAGATGGAAGTCCGGAGGGAGAGACGGAAGGCCGGAGGGAGAGACGGAAGGCCGGAGTGAGAGACGGAAGGCTGGAGGGAAAGATGGAAGGCCGGAGGGAAAGATGGAAGGAAGGCATCTTTCCCTCCGGCCTTCCATCTCTCCCTCCGGCCTTCCATCTTTCCCTCCAACCTACCATCTTTCCCTCCGGCCTTCCATCTCTCCCTCCAGCCTTCCATCTTTCCCTCCGGCCTTCCATTTTCCCTCCACCCTTACATCTTTCCCTCCAGCTTTCCATCTTTCCCTCCAGCCTTACATCTTTCCCTCCAGCCTTCCATCTTTCCCTCCGGCTGGAAAGTTGGAAGGCCGGATGGAGAGACGGAAGGCCGGAGGGAGAGACGGAAGGCCGGAGGGAGAGACGGAAGGCCGGAGGGAGAGACGGAAGGCCGGAGGGAGAGATGGAAGGCCGGAGGGAGAGATGGCAGGCCGGAGGGAGAGATGGCAGGCCGGAGGGAGAGATGGAAGGCTGGAGGGAGAGACGGAAGGCCGGAGGGAGAGACGGAAGGCCGGAGGGAAAGATGGAAGGCCGGAGAGAAAGATGGAAGGAAGGCATCTTTCCCTCCGGCCTTCCATCTCTCCCTCCGGCCTTCCAACTCTCCCTCCGGCCTTCCATCTTTCCCTCCGACCTACCATCTTTCCCTCCGGCCTTCCATCTTTCCCTCCGGCCTTCCATCTTTCCCTCCGGCCTTCCATCTTTCCCTCCGGCCTTACATCTTTCCCTCCAGCTTTCCATCTTTCCCTCCAGCCTTACATCTTTCCCTCCAGCTGGAAAGATGGAAGGCCGGTGGGAGAGACGGAAGGCCGGAGGGAGAGACGGAAGGCCGGAGGGAGAGACGGAAGGCCGGAGGGAGAGACAGAATGCCGGAGGGAGATATGAAAGGCCGGAGGGAAAGATGCCTTCCTTCCATCTTTCCCTCCGGCCTTCCATCTTTCCCTCCGGCCTTCAATCTTTCCCTATGGCCTTACATCTTTCCCTCCGGTCTACCATCTTTCCGTCCGGCCTTCCATCTTTCCCTCCGGCCTTCCATCTTTCCCTCCGGCCTTACATCTTTCCCTCCAGCTTTCCATCTTTCCCTCCAGCCTTACATCTTTCCCTCCAGCTGGAAAAATGGAAGGCCGGAGGGAGAGACGGAAGGCCGGAGGGAGAGATGGAAGGCCGGAGGGAGAGACAGAAGGCCGGAGGAGAGACGGAAGGCTGGAGGGAGAGACGGAAGGCCGGAGGGAGAGACGGAAGACCGGAGGGAGAGATGGAAGGCCGGAGGGAGAGATGGAAGGCCGGAGGGAGAGATGGCAGGCCAGAGGGAGAGATGGCAAGCCGGAGGGAGAGATGGAAGGCCGGAGGGAGAGATGGAAGGCCGGAGGGAGAGACGGAAGGCCGGAGGGAGAGACAGAAGGCCGGAGGGAGATATGGAAGGCCGGAGGGAAAGATGCCTTCCTTCCATCTTTCCCTCCGGCCTTACATCTTTCCCTCCAGCCTTACATCTGTCCCTCAAGTCTTCCATCTTTCCCTCCGGCTGGAAAGATGGAAGGCCGGAGGGAGAGACGGAAGGCCGGAGGGAGAGACGGAAGGCCGGAGGGAGAGACGGAAGACCGGAGGGAGAGACGGAAGGCCAGAGGGAGAGATGGCAGGCCGGAGGGAGAGATGGCAGGCCGGAGGGAGAGATGGAAGGCCGGAGGGAGAGATGGCAGGCCAGAGGGAGAGATGGCAGGCCAGAGGGAGAGATGGAAAGGTGGAGGGAGACGGAAGGGCGGAGGGAGAGATGGAAGGGCGGAGGGAGAGACGGAAGGCCGGAGGGAGAGACGGAGGGCCGGAGGGAGAGACGGAAGGCTGGAGGGAGAGACGGAAGGCCGGAGGGAGAGACGGAAGGCCGGAGGGAGAGACGGAAGGCCGGAGGGAGAGACAGAAGGCCGGAGGGAGATATGGAAGGCCGGAGGGAAAGATGCCTTCCTTCCATCTTTCCCTCCGGCCTTCCATCTTTCCCTCCGGCCTTCCATCTTTCCCTATGACCTTCCATCTTTCCCTATGGCCTTCCATCTTTCCCTCCAGTCTACCATCTTTCCCTCCGGCCTTCCATATTTCCCTCCGACCTTCCATCTTTTCCTCCGGCCTTACATCTTTCCCTCCAGCCTCCGGAGGGAGAGATGGAAGGCAGGAGGGAGAGATGGAAGGCCGGAGGGAGAGATGGAAGGCCGGAGGGAGAGATGGAAGGCCGGAGGGAGAGACGGAAGGCCAGTGGGAGACGGAAGGGTGGAGGGAAACGGAAGGGCGGAGGGAGAGACGGAAGGGCGGAGGGAGAGACGGAAGGCTGGAGGGAGAGACGGAGGGCCGGAGGGAGAGACGGAAGGCTTGAGGGAGAGACAGAAGGCCGGAGGGAGAGACGGAAGGCCGGAGGGAGAGACGGAAGGACGGAGGGAGAGACAGAAGGCCGGAGGGAGAGGCAGAAGGCCGGAGGGAGATATGGAAGGCCGGAGGGAAAGATGCCTTCCTTCCATCTTTCCCTCCGGCCTTCCATCTTTCCCTCCAGCCTTCCATCTTTCCCTATGGCCTTCCATCTTCCCCTCCGGTCTACCATCTTTCCCTCCGGCCTTCCATATTTCCCTCCGGCCTTCCATCTTTCCCTCCGGCCTTACATCTTTCCCTCCAGCCTTACATCTGTCCCTCCAGCCTTCCATCTTTCCCTCCGGCTGGAAAGATGGAAGGCTGGAGGGAGAGACGGAAGGCCGGAGGGAGAGACAGAAGGCCGGAGGGAGAGACGTAAGGCCGGAGGGAGAGACAGAAGGCCGGAGGGAGAGATGGAAGGCCGGAGGGAAAGATGCCTTCCTTCCATCTTTCCCTCCGGCCTTCCATCTTTCCCTCCAGCCTTCCATCTTTCCCTATGGCCTTCCATCTTTCCCTCCGGCTGGAAAGATGGAAGGCCAGAGGGAGAGACGGAAGGCCAGAGGGAGAGACGGAAGGCCGGAAGGAGAGACGGAAGGCCGGAGGGAGAGATGGAAGGCCGGAGGGAGAGACGGAAGGCCGGAGGGAGAGACGGAAGGCCGGAGGGAGAGACGGAAGGCTGGAGGGTGAGACGGAAGGCCGGAGGGAGAGACGGAAGACCGGAGGGAGAGATGGAAGGCCGGAGGGAGAGACAGAAGGCCGGAGGGAGAGACGGAAGGCCGGAGGGAGAGATGGCAGGCCGGAGGGAGAGATGGCAGGCCGGAGGGAGAGATGGAAGGCCGGAGGGAAAGATGGAAGGCCGGAGGGAAAGATGCCTTCCTTCCATCTTTAACTCCGGCCTTCCATCTCTCCCTCTGGAGGGAAAGACGGAAGGCCGGAGGGACAGACGGAAGGTCGGAGGGAAAGACGGAAGGCCGGAGGCAGAGACGGAAGGCCGGAGGGAGAGACGGAAGGCCGGAGAGAGAGACGGTAGGCCGGAGGGAAAGATGGAAGGGCGGAGGGAAAGATGGAAGGAAGGCATCTTTCCCTCCGGCCTTCCATCTCTCCCTCCGGCCTTCCATCTTTCCCTCCGACCTACCATCTTTACCTCCGGCCTTCCATCTTTCACTCCGTCCTTCCATCTTTCCCTCCGGCATTCCATCTTTCCCTCCAGCCTTACATCTTTCCCTCCAGCCTTACATCTTTCCCTCCAGCCTTCCATCTTTCCCTCCAGCCTTAAATCTTTCCCTCCAGACTTCCATCTTTCCCTCTGGCTGGAAAGATGGAAGGCCGGAGGGAGAGACGGAAGGCCGAAGGGAGAGACGGAAGGCTGGAGGGAGAGACGGAAGGGCGGAGTGAGAGACGGAAGGCTGGAGGGAGAGATGGAAGACCGGAGGGAGAGATGGAAGGCCGGAGGGAGAGATGGAAGGCCAGAGGGAGAGACGGAAGGCCGGAGGGAGAGACGGAAGGCCGGAGGGAGAGATGGAAGGCCGGAGGGAGAGACGGAAGGCCAGAGGCAGACGGAAGGGCGGAGGGAGAGACGGAAGGGCGGAGGGAGAGACGGAAGGCCGGAGGGAGAGACGGAAGGCCGGAGGGAGAGACGGAAGGCCGGAGGGAGAGACAGAATGCCGGAGGGAGATATGAAAGGCCGGAGGGAAAGATGCCTTCCTTCCATCTTTCCCTCCGGCCTTCCATCTTTCCCTCCGGCCTTCAATCTTTCCCTATGGCCTTACATCTTTCCCTCCGGTCTACCATCTTTCCGTCCGGCCTTCCATCTTTCCCTCCGGCCTTCCATCTTTCCCTCCGGCCTTACATCTTTCCCTCCAGCTTTCCATCTTTCCCTCCAGCCTTACATCTTTCCCTCCAGCTGGAAAGATGGAAGGCCGGAGGGAGAGACGGAAGGCCGGAGGGAGAGATGGAAGGCCGGAGGGAGAGACAGAAGGCCGGAGGAGAGACGGAAGGCCGGAGGGAGAGACGGAAGGCCGGAGGGAGAGACGGAAGGCCGGAGGGAGAGACAGAATGCCGGAGGGAGATATGAAAGGCCGGAGGGAAAGATGCCTTCCTTCCATCTTTCCCTCCGGCCTTCCATCTTTCCCTCCGGCCTTCAATCTTTCCCTATGGCCTTACATCTTTCCCTCCGGTCTACCATCTTTCCGTCCGGCCTTCCATCTTTCCCTCCGGCCTTCCATCTTTCCCTCCGGCCTTACATCTTTCCCTCCAGCTTTCCATCTTTCCCTCCAGCCTTACATCTTTCCCTCCAGCTGGAAAAATGGAAGGCCGGAGGGAGAGACGGAAGGCCGGAGGGAGAGATGGAAGGCCGGAGGGAGAGACAGAAGGCCGGAGGAGAGACGGAAGGCTGGAGGGAGAGACGGAAGGCCGGAGGGAGAGACGGAAGACCGGAGGGAGAGATGGAAGGCCGGAGGGAGAGATGGAAGGCCGGAGGGAGAGATGGCAGGCCAGAGGGAGAGATGGCAAGCCGGAGGGAGAGATGGAAGGCCGGAGGGAGAGATGGAAGGCCGGAGGGAGAGACGGAAGGCCGGAGGGAGAGACAGAAGGCCGGAGGGAGATATGGAAGGCCGGAGGGAAAGATGCCTTCCTTCCATCTTTCCCTCCGGCCTTACATCTTTCCCTCCAGCCTTACATCTGTCCCTCAAGTCTTCCATCTTTCCCTCCGGCTGGAAAGATGGAAGGCCGGAGGGAGAGACGGAAGGCCGGAGGGAGAGACGGAAGGCCGGAGGGAGAGACGGAAGACCGGAGGGAGAGACGGAAGGCCAGAGGGAGAGATGGCAGGCCGGAGGGAGAGATGGCAGGCCGGAGGGAGAGATGGAAGGCCGGAGGGAGAGATGGCAGGCCAGAGGGAGAGATGGCAGGCCAGAGGGAGAGATGGAAAGGTGGAGGGAGACGGAAGGGCGGAGGGAGAGATGGAAGGGCGGAGGGAGAGACGGAAGGCCGGAGGGAGAGACGGAGGGCCGGAGGGAGAGACGGAAGGCTGGAGGGAGAGACGGAAGGCCGGAGGGAGAGACGGAAGGCCGGAGGGAGAGACGGAAGGCCGGAGGGAGAGACAGAAGGCCGGAGGGAGATATGGAAGGCCGGAGGGAAAGATGCCTTCCTTCCATCTTTCCCTCCGGCCTTCCATCTTTCCCTCCGGCCTTCCATCTTTCCCTATGACCTTCCATCTTTCCCTATGGCCTTCCATCTTTCCCTCCAGTCTACCATCTTTCCCTCCGGCCTTCCATATTTCCCTCCGACCTTCCATCTTTTCCTCCGGCCTTACATCTTTCCCTCCAGCCTCCGGAGGGAGAGATGGAAGGCAGGAGGGAGAGATGGAAGGCCGGAGGGAGAGATGGAAGGCCGGAGGGAGAGATGGAAGGCCGGAGGGAGAGACGGAAGGCCAGTGGGAGACGGAAGGGTGGAGGGAAACGGAAGGGCGGAGGGAGAGACGGAAGGGCGGAGGGAGAGACGGAAGGCTGGAGGGAGAGACGGAGGGCCGGAGGGAGAGACGGAAGGCTTGAGGGAGAGACAGAAGGCCGGAGGGAGAGACGGAAGGCCGGAGGGAGAGACGGAAGGACGGAGGGAGAGACAGAAGGCCGGAGGGAGAGGCAGAAGGCCGGAGGGAGATATGGAAGGCCGGAGGGAAAGATGCCTTCCTTCCATCTTTCCCTCCGGCCTTCCATCTTTCCCTCCAGCCTTCCATCTTTCCCTATGGCCTTCCATCTTCCCCTCCGGTCTACCATCTTTCCCTCCGGCCTTCCATATTTCCCTCCGGCCTTCCATCTTTCCCTCCGGCCTTACATCTTTCCCTCCAGCCTTACATCTGTCCCTCCAGCCTTCCATCTTTCCCTCCGGCTGGAAAGATGGAAGGCTGGAGGGAGAGACGGAAGGCCGGAGGGAGAGACAGAAGGCCGGAGGGAGAGACGTAAGGCCGGAGGGAGAGACAGAAGGCCGGAGGGAGAGATGGAAGGCCGGAGGGAAAGATGCCTTCCTTCCATCTTTCCCTCCGGCCTTCCATCTTTCCCTCCAGCCTTCCATCTTTCCCTATGGCCTTCCATCTTTCCCTCCGGCTGGAAAGATGGAAGGCCAGAGGGAGAGACGGAAGGCCAGAGGGAGAGACGGAAGGCCGGAAGGAGAGACGGAAGGCCGGAGGGAGAGATGGAAGGCCGGAGGGAGAGACGGAAGGCCGGAGGGAGAGACGGAAGGCCGGAGGGAGAGACGGAAGGCTGGAGGGTGAGACGGAAGGCCGGAGGGAGAGACGGAAGACCGGAGGGAGAGATGGAAGGCCGGAGGGAGAGACAGAAGGCCGGAGGGAGAGACGGAAGGCCGGAGGGAGAGATGGCAGGCCGGAGGGAGAGATGGCAGGCCGGAGGGAGAGATGGAAGGCCGGAGGGAAAGATGGAAGGCCGGAGGGAAAGATGCCTTCCTTCCATCTTTAACTCCGGCCTTCCATCTCTCCCTCTGGAGGGAAAGACGGAAGGCCGGAGGGACAGACGGAAGGTCGGAGGGAAAGACGGAAGGCCGGAGGCAGAGACGGAAGGCCGGAGGGAGAGACGGAAGGCCGGAGAGAGAGACGGTAGGCCGGAGGGAAAGATGGAAGGGCGGAGGGAAAGATGGAAGGAAGGCATCTTTCCCTCCGGCCTTCCATCTCTCCCTCCGTCTTCCATCTTTCCCTCCGACCTACCATCTTTACCTCCGGCCTTCCATCTTTCACTCCGTCCTTCCATCTTTCCCTCCGGCATTCCATCTTTCCCTCCAGCCTTACATCTTTCCCTCCAGCCTTACATCTTTCCCTCCAGCCTTCCATCTTTCCCTCCAGCCTTAAATCTTTCCCTCCAGACTTCCATCTTTCCCTCTGGCTGGAAAGATGGAAGGCCGGAGGGAGAGACGGAAGGCCGAAGGGAGAGACGGAAGGCTGGAGGGAGAGACGGAAGGGCGGAGTGAGAGACGGAAGGCTGGAGGGAGAGATGGAAGACCGGAGGGAGAGATGGAAGGCCGGAGGGAGAGATGGAAGGCCAGAGGGAGAGACGGAAGGCCGGAGGGAGAGACGGAAGGCCGGAGGGAGAGATGGAAGGCCGGAGGGAGAGACGGAAGGCCAGAGGTAGACGGAAGGGCGGAGGGAGAGACGGAAGGGCGGAGGGAGAGACGGAAGGCCGGAGGGAGAGACGGAAGGCCGGAGGGAGAGACGGAAGGCCGGAGGGAGAGACAGAATGCCGGAGGGAGATATGAAAGGCCGGAGGGAAAGATGCCTTCCTTCCATCTTTCCCTCCGGCCTTCCATCTTTCCCTCCGGCCTTCAATCTTTCCCTATGGCCTTACATCTTTCCCTCCGGTCTACCATCTTTCCGTCCGGCCTTCCATCTTTCCCTCCGGCCTTCCATCTTTCCCTCCGGCCTTACATCTTTCCCTCCAGCTTTCCATCTTTCCCTCCAGCCTTACATCTTTCCCTCCAGCTGGAAAGATGGAAGGCCGGAGGGAGAGACGGAAGGCCGGAGGGAGAGATGGAAGGCCGGAGGGAGAGACAGAAGGCCGGAGGAGAGACGGAAGGCTGGAGGGAGAGACGGAAGGCCGGAGGGAGAGACGGAAGACCGGAGGGAGAGATGGAAGGCCGGAGGGAGAGATGGAAGGCCGGAGGGAGAGATGGCAGGCCAGAGGGAGAGATGGCAAGCCGGAGGGAGAGATGGAAGGCCGGAGGGAGAGATGGAAGGCCGGAGGGAGAGACGGAAGGCCGGAGGGAGAGACAGAAGGCCGGAGGGAGATATGGAAGGCCGGAGGGAAAGATGCCTTCCTCCCATCTTTCCCTCCGGCCTTACATCTTTCCCTCCAGCCTTACATCTGTCCCTCAAGTCTTCCATCTTTCCCTCCGGCTGGAAAGATGGAAGGCCGGAGGGAGAGACGGAAGGTCGGAGGGAGAGACGGAAGGCCGGAGGGAGAGACGGAAGACCGGAGGGAGAGACGGAAGGCCAGAGGGAGAGATGGCAGGCCGGAGGGAGAGATGGCAGGCCGGAGGGAGAGATGGAAGGCCGGAGGGAGAGATGGCAGGCCAGAGGGAGAGATGGCAGGCCAGAGGGAGAGATGGAAAGGTGGAGGGAGACGGAAGGGCGGAGGGAGAGATGGAAGGGCGGAGGGAGAGACGGAAGGCCGGAGGGAGAGACGGAGGGCCGGAGGGAGAGACGGAAGGCTGGAGGGAGAGACGGAAGGCCGGAGGGAGAGACGGAAGGCCGGAGGGAGAGACGGAAGGCCGGAGGGAGAGACAGAAGGCCGGAGGGAGATATGGAAGGCCGGAGGGAAAGATGCCTTCCTTCCATCTTTCCCTCCGGCCTTCCATCTTTCCCTCCGGCCTTCCATCTTTCCCTATGACCTTCCATCTTTCCCTATGGCCTTCCATCTTTCCCTCCAGTCTACCATCTTTCCCTCCGGCCTTCCATATTTCCCTCCGACCTTCCATCTTTTCCTCCGGTCTTACATCTTTCCCTCCAGCCTCCGGAGGGAGAGATGGAAGGCAGGAGGGAGAGATGGAAGGCCGGAGGGAGAGATGGAAGGCCGGAGGGAGAGATGGAAGGCCGGAGGGAGAGACGGAAGGCCAGTGGGAGACGGAAGGGTGGAGGGAAACGGAAGGGCGGAGGGAGAGACGGAAGGGCGGTGGGAGAGACGGAAGGCTGGAGGGAGAGACGGAGGGCCGGAGGGAGAGACGGAAGGCTTGAGGGAGAGACAGAAGGCCGGAGGGAGAGACGGAAGGCCGGAGGGAGAGACGGAAGGACGGAGGGAGAGACAGAAGGCCGGAGGGAGAGGCAGAAGGCCGGAGGGAGATATGGAAGGCCGGAGGGAAAGATGCCTTCCTTCCATCTTTCCCTCCGGCCTTCCATCTTTCCCTCCAGCCTTCCATCTTTCCCTATGTCCTTCCATCTTCCCCTCCGGTCTACCATCTTTCCCTCCGGCCTTCCATATTTCCCTCCGGCCTTCCATCTTTCCCTCCGGCCTTACATCTTTCCCTCCAGCCTTACATCTGTCCCTCCAGCCTTCCATCTTTCCCTCCGGCTGGAAAGATGGAAGGCCGGAGGGAGAGACGGAAGGCCGGAGGGAGAGACAGAAGGCCGGAGGGAGAGACGTAAGGCCGGAGGGAGAGACAGAAGGCCGGAGGGAGAGATGGAAGGCCGGAGGGAAAGATGCCTTCCTTCCATCTTTCCCTCCGGCCTTCCATCTTTCCCTCCAGCCTTCCATCTTTCCCTATGGCCTTCCATCTTTCCCTCCGGCTGGAAAGATGGAAGGCCAGAGGGAGAGACGGAAGGCCGGAGGGAGAGACGGAAGGCCGGAAGGAGAGACGGAAGGCCGGAGGGAGAGATGGAAGGCCGGAGGGAGAGACGGAAGGCCGGAGGGAGTGACGGAAGGCCGGAGGGAGAGACGGAAGGCTGGAGGGAGAGACAGAAGGCCGGAGGGAGAGACGGAAGGCCGGAGGGAGAGATGGCAGGCCGGAGGGAGAGATGGGAGGCCGGAGGGAGAGATGGAAGGCCGGAGGGAAAGATGGAAGGCCGGAGGGAAAGATGCCTTCCTTCCATCTTTAACTCCGGCCTTCCATCTCTCCCTCTGGAGGGAAAGACGGAAGGCCGGAGGGACAGACGGAAGGTCGGAGGGAAAGACGGAAGGCCGGAGGGAGAGACGGAAGGCCGGAGGGAGAGACGGAAGGCCGGAGAGAGAGACGGTAGGCCGGAGGGAAAGATGGAAGGGCGGAGGGAAAGATGGAAGGAAGGCATCTTTCCCTCCGGCCTTCCATCTCTCCCTCCGGCCTTCCATCTTTCCCTCCGACCTACCATCTTTACCTCCGGCCTTCCATCTTTCACTCCGTCCTTCCATCTTTCCCTCCGGCATTCCATCTTTCCCTCCAGCCTTACATCTTTCCCTCCAGCCTTACATCTTTCCCTCCAGCCTTCCATCTTTCCCTCCAGCCTTAAATCTTTCCCTCCAGACTTCCATCTTTCCCTCTGGCTGGAAAGATGGAAGGCCGGAGGGAGAGACGGAAGGCCGAAGGGAGAGACGGAAGGCTGGAGGGAGAGACGGAAGGGCGGAGTGAGAGACGGAAGGCTGGAGGGAGAGATGGAAGACCGGAGGGAGAGATGGAAGGCCGGAGGGAGAGATGGAAGGCCGGAGGGAGAGACGGAAGGCCGGAGGGAGAGACGGAAGGCCGGAGGGAGAGATGGAAGGCCGGAGGGAGAGACGGAAGGCCAGAGGCAGACGGAAGGGCGGAGGGAGAGACGGAAGGGCGGAGGGAGAGACGGAAGGCCGGAGGGAGAGACGGAAGGCCGGAGGGAGAGACGGAAGGCCGGAGGGAGAGACAGAAGGCTGGAGGGAGATATGGAAGGCCGGAGGGAGAGATGGCAGGCCGGAGAGAGAGATGGCAGGCTGGAGGGAGAGATGGAAGGCCGGACGGAAAGATGGAAGGCCGGAGGGAAAGATGCCTTCCTTCCATCTTTAACTCCGGCCTTCAATCTTTCCCTCTGGAGGGAAAGACGGAAGGCCGGAGGGAAAGACGGAAGGCCGGAGGGAAAGACGGAAGGCCGGAGGGAGAGACGGAAGGCCGGAGGGAGAGACGGAAGGTGGAGGGAGAGATGGAAGGCCGGAGGGAGAGATGGCAGGCGGAGGGAGAGATGGCAGGTCGGAGGGAGAGATGGAAGGCCGGAGGGAGAGATGGAAGGCCGGAGTGAGAGACGGAATGTCCGGAGGGAGAGACGGAAGACCGGAGGGAGAGACTGAAGGCCGGAGGGAGAGATGGAAGGCCGGAGGGAGAGATGGCAGGCCGGAGGGAGAGATGGCAGGCCGGAGGGAGAGATGGAAGGCCGGAGGGAGAGATGGGAGGCCGGAGGGAGAGATGGCAGGCCGGAGGGAGAGATGGAAGTCCGGAGGGAAAGATGGAATGCTGGAGGGAAAGATGCCTTCCTTCCATCTTTAACTCCGGCCTTTCATCTTTCCCTCTGGAGGGAAAGACGGAAGGCCGGAGGGAAAGACGGAAGGCCGGAGGGAAAGACGGAAGGCCGGAGGGAAAGACGGAAGGCCGGAGGGAGAGACGGAAGGCCGGAGGGAGAGACGGAAGGTGGAGGGAGAGATGGAAGGCCGGAGGGAGAGATGGCAGGCGGAGCGAGAGATGGCAGGTCGGAGGGAGAGATGGAAGGCCGGAGGGAGAGATGGAAGGCCGGAGTGAGAGACGGAATGTCCGGAGGGAGAGACGGAAGACCGGAGGGAGAGACTGAAGGCCGGAGGGAGAGATGGAAGGCCGGAGGGAGAGATGGCAGGCCGGAGGGAGAGATGGCAGGCCGGAGGGAGAGATGGCAGGCCGGAGGGAGAGATGGAAGTCCGGAGGGAAAGATGGAATGCTGGAGGGAAAGATGCCTTCCTTCCATCTTTAACTCCGGCCTTTCATCTTTCCCTCTGGAGGGAAAGACGGAAGGCCGGAGGGAAAGACGGAAGGCCGGAGGGAAAGACGGAAGGCCGGAGGGAAAGATGGAAGGCCGGAGGGAGAGACGGAAGGCCGGAGGGAGAGACGGAAGGCAGGAGGGAGAGATGGAAGGCCGGAGGGAGAGATGGAAGGCCAGAGAGAGAGATGGAAGGCCGGAGGGAGAGATGGAAGGCCGGAGGGAGAGATGGAAGGCCGGAGGGAGAGACTGAAGGCCGGAGGGAGAGATGGAAGGCCGGAGGGAGAGATGGCAGGCCGGAGGGAGAGATGGCAGGCCGGAGGGAGAGATGGAAGGCCGGAGGGAGAGATGGGAGGCCGGAGGGAGAGATGGCAGGCCGGAGGGAGAGATGGAAGTCCGGAGGGAAAGATGGAATGCTGGAGGGAAAGATGCCTTCCTTCCATCTTTAACTCCGGCCTTTCATCTTTCCCTCTGGAGGGAAAGACGGAAGGCCGGAGGGAAAGACGGAAGGCCGGAGGGAAAGACGGAAGGCCGGAGGGAAAGATGGAAGGCCGGAGGGAGAGACGGAAGGCCGGAGGGAGAGACGGAAGGCAGGAGGGAGAGATGGAAGGCCGGAGGGAGAGATGGAAGGCCGGAGGGAGAGATGGAAGGCCGGAGGGAGAGATGGAAGGCAGGAGGGAGAGATGGAAGGCTGGAGGGAGAGATGGAAGGCCGGAGGGAGAGATGGAAGGCCAGTGGGAGACGGAAGGAAGGAGGGAGATGGAAGGGCGGAGGGAGAGACGGAAGGGCGGAGGGAGAGACGGAAGGCTGGAGGGAGAGACGGAGGGCCGGAGGGAGAGATGGAAGGCTGGAGTGAGAGACGGAAGGCCGGAGGGAGAGACGGAAGGCTGGAGGGAGAGATGGAAGGCCGGAGGGAGAGACGGAAGGCCGGAGGGAGAGACAGAAGGCTGGAGGGAGATATGGAAGGCCGGAGGGAAAGATGCCTTCCTTCCATCTTTCCCTCCAGCCTTCCATCTTTCCCTCTGGCCTTCCATCTTTCCCTATGGACTTCCATCTTTCCCTCCGCTCTACCATCTTTCCCTCCGGCCTTCCATATTTCCCTCCGGCCTTCCATCTTTCCCTCCGGCCTTACATCTTTCCCTCCAGCCTTACATCTGTCCCTCCAGCCTTCCATCTTTCCCTCCGGCTGGAAAGATGGAAGGCCGGAGGGAGAGACGGAAGGCTGGAGGGAGAGACGGAAGGCCGGAGGGAGAGACGGAAGGCCAGAGGGAGAGACGGAAGACCGGAGGGAGAGATGGAAGGCCGGAGGGAGAGATGGCAGGCCGGAGAGAGAGATGGCAGGCCAGAGGGAGAGATGGAAGGCCGGAGGGAGAGATGGAAGGCTGGAGGGAAAGATGGAAGGCCAGAGGGAAAGATGCCTTCCTTCCATCTTTCCCTCCAGCCTTCCATCTTTCCCTCTGGAGGGAAAGACGGAAGGCCGGAGGGAAAGACGGAGGGCCGGAGGGAAAGATGGAAGGCCGGAGGGAAAGATGGAAGGAAGGCATCTTTCCCTCCGGCCTTCCATCTCACCCTCCAGCCTTCCATCTTTCCCTCCGACCTACCATCTTTCCCTCCGGCCTTCCATCTTTCCCTCCGGCCTTCCATCTTTCCCTCTGGCCTTCCATCTTTCCCTCCAGCCTTACATCTTTCCCTCCAGCTTTCCATCTTTCCCTCCAGCCTTACATCTTTCCCTCGAGCCTTCCATCTTTTCCTCCAGCTGGAAAGATGGAAGGCCGGAGGGAGAGACGGAAGGCCGGAGGGAGAGACGGAAGGCCGGAGGGAGAGAAGGAAGGCCGGAGGGAGAGACGGAAGGCCGGAGGGAGAGACGGAAGGCTGGGAAGAAGAGACGGAAGGATGGAGGGAGAGAGGAGAGGGCCGGAGGGAGAGAGGGAAGGCCGGAGGGAGAGACGGAAGGCCGGAGGGAGAGACGGAAGGCCGGAGGGAGAGACGGAAGGCCGGAGGGAGAGACGGAAGGCCGGAGGGAGAGACGGAAGGCCGGAGGGAGAGACGGAAGGCCGGAGGGAGAGACGGAAGACCGGAGGGAGAGATGGAAGGCCGGAGGGAGAGATGGAAGGCCGGAGGGAGAGATGGAAGGCCGGAGGGAGAGATGGCAGGCCGGAGAGAGAGATGGAAGGCCGGAGGGAGAGATGGAAGGCCGGAGGGAGAGATGGAAGGCCGGAGGGAGAGATGGAAGGCCGGAGGGAGAGATGGAAGGCCGGAGGGAGAGATGGAAGGCCGGAGGGATAGACGGAAGGCCGGAGGGAGAGACAGAAGGCCGGAGGGAGATATGGAAGGCCGGAGGGAAAGATGCCTTCCTTCCATCTTTCCCTCCGGCCTTCCATCTTTCCCTCCGGCCTTACATCTTTCCCTCCAGCCTTACATCTGTCCCTCCAGCCTTCCATCTTTCCCTCCGGCTGGAAAGATGGAAGGCCAGAGGGAGAGACGGAAGGCCGGAGGGAGAGACGGAAGGCCGGAAGGAGAGACGGAAGGCCGGAGGGAGAGACGGAAGGCCGGAGGGAGAGACGGAAGGCCAGAGGGAGAGACGGAAGGCCGGAGGGAGAGACGGAAGGCTGGAGGGTGAGACGGAAGGCCGGAGGGAGAGACGGAAGACCGGAGGGAGAGATGGAAGGCCGGAGGGAGAGACAGAAGGCCGGAGGGAGAGACGGAAGGCCGGAGGGAGAGACGGAAGACCGGAGGGAGAGACGGAAGGCCGAGGGAGAGATGGAAGGCCAGAGGGAAAGATGGCAGGCCAGAGGGAGAGATGGCAGGCCGGAGGGAGAGATGGAAGGCCGGAGGGAGAGATGGCAGGGCGGAGGGAGAAATGGCAGGCCGGAGGGAGAGATGGAAGGCGGAGGGAAAGATGGACGGCCGGAGGGAAAGATGCCTTCCTTCCATCTTTAACTCTGGCCTTCCATCTTTCCCTCCGGAAGGAAAGACGGAAGGCCGGAGGGAAAGACGGAAGGCCGGAGGGAGAGACGGAAGGCCGGAGGGAGAGATGGAAGGCTGGAGGGAGAGATGGAAGGCCGGAGGGAGAGATGGAAGGCCGGAGCGAGAGATGGAAGGCAGGAGGGAGAGATGGAAGGCCGGAGGGAGAGATGGAAGGCTGGAGGGAGAGATGGAAGGCCGGAGGGAGAGACAGAAGGCCAGTGGGAGACGGAAGGGTGGAGGAGACGGAAGGGTGGAGGGAGAGACGGAAGGCCGGAGGGAGAGACGGAGGGCCGGAGGGAGAGACGGAAGGCTGGAGGGAGAGACGGACGGCCGGAGGGAGAGACGGAAGGCCGGAGGGAGAGACGGAAGGACGGAGGGAGAGACGGAAAGCCGGAGGGAGAGACAGAAGTCCGGAGGGAGATATGGAAGGCCGGAGGGATAGATGCCTTCCTTCCATCTTTCCCTCCGGTCTTCCATCTTTCCCTCCAGCCTTCTATCTTTTCCTATGGCCTTCCATCTTTCCCTATGGCCTTCCATCTTTCCCTCCAGCCTTACATCTGTCCCTCCGGCCTTACATCTTTCCCTCAGGCTGGAAAGATGGAAGGCCGGAGGGAGAGACGGAAGGCTGGAGGGAGAGACGGAAGGCCGGAGGGAGAGACGGAAGGCCGGAGGGAGAGATGGAAGGCCGGAGGGAGAGATGGCAGGCCGGAGGGAGAGATGGCAGGCCGGAGGGAGAGATGGAAGGCCGGAGGGAGTGATGGAAGGCCGGAGGGAAAGATGGAAGGCCGGAGGGAAAGATGCCTTCCTTCCATCTTTCCCTCCAGCCTTCTATCTTTCCCTCTGGAGGGAAAGACGGAAGGCCGGAGGGAAAGACGGAAGGCCGGGGGGAAAGACGGAAGGCCGGAGGGAGAGCCGTAAGGCCGGAGGGAGAAACGGAAGGCCCGAGGGAGAAACGGAAGGCTGGAGGGAAAGATGGAAGGCCGGAGGGAAAGATGGAAGGAAGGCATCTTTCCCTCCAGCCTTCCATCTCTCCCTCCGGCCTTCCATCTTTCCGTCCGACCTACCATCTTTCCCTCCGGCCTTCCATCTTTCCCTCCGGCCTTCCATCTTTCCTTCCGGCCTTCCATCTTTCCCTCCAGCCTTCCATCTTTCCCTCCAGCCTTCCATCTTTCCCTCCAGCCTTACATCTTTCCCTCCAGACTTCCATCTTTCCCTCCGGCTGGAAAGATGGAAGGCCGGAGGGAGAGACGGAAGGCTGGAGGGAGATACGGAAGGACGGAGGGAGAGACGGAAGGCTGGAGGGAGACACGGAAGGCCGGAGGGATAGGCGGAAGGCCGGAGGGAGAGACGGAAGGCCGGAGGGAGAGATGGAAGGACGGAGGGAGAGAGGGAAGGCCGGAGGGAGAGACGGAAGGCCGGAGGGAGAGACGGAAGGCTGGTGGGAGAGACGGAAGGCCGGAGGGAGAGATGGCAGGCCGGAGGGAGAGATGGCAGGCCGGAGGGAGAGATGGAAGGCCGGAGGGAGTGATGGAAGGCCGGAGGGAAAGATGGAAGGCCGGAGGGAAAGATGCCTTCCTTCCATCTTTCCCTCCAGCCTTCCATCTTTCCCTCTGGAGGGAAAGACGGAAGGCCGGAGGGAAAGACGGAAGGCCGGGGGGAAAGACGGAAGGCCGGAGGGAGAGACGGAAGGCTGGAGGGAGAAACGGAAGGCCGGAGGGAGAAACGGAAGGCCAGAGGGAAAGATGGAAGGCCAGAGGGAAAGATGGAAGGAAGGCATCTTTCCCTCCGGCCTTCCATCTCTCCCTCCGGCCTTCCATCTTTCCCTCCGACCTACCATCTTTCCCTCCGGCCTTCCATCTTTCCCTCCGGCCTTCCATCTTTCCTTCCGGCCGTCCATCTTTCCCTCCAGCCTTCCATCTTTCCCTCAAGCCTTCCATCTTTCCCTCCAGCCTTACATCTTTCCATCCAGACTTCCATCTTTCCCTCCGGCTGGAAAGATGGAAGGCCGGAGGGGGAGACGGAAGGCTGGAGGGAGATACGGAAGGACGGAGGGAGAGACGGAAGGCCGGAGGGAGAGACGGAAGGCCGGAGGGAGAGACGGAAGGCCGGAGGGAAAGACGGAAGGCCGGAGGGAGAGACGGAAGGCCGGAGGGAGAGACGGAAGGCCAGAGGGAGAGATGGAAGGCCGGAGGGAGAGACGAAAGGCCAGTGGGAGATGGAAGGGTGGAGGGAGACGGAAGGGCGGAGGGAGAGACGGAAGGGCGGAGGGAGAGACGGAAGGCCGGAGGGAGAGATGGAGGGCCGGAGGGAGAGACGGAAGGCTGGAGGGAGAGACGGAAGGCCCGAGGGAGAGACGGAAGGCCGGATGGAGAGACGGAAGGACGGAGGGAGAGACGGAAAGCCGGAGGGAGAGACAGAAGGCCGGAGGGAGATATGGAAGGCCGGAGGGATAGATGCCTTCCTTCCATCTTTCTCTCCGGCCTTCCATCTTTCCCTCCGGCCTTCTATCTTTTCCTATGGCCTTCCATCTTTCCCTATGGCCTTCCATCTTTCCCTTCAGCCTTACATATGTCCCTCCGGCCTTACATCTTTCCCTCCGGCTGGAAAGATGGAAGGCCGGAGGGAGAGACGGAAGGCCGGAGGGAGAGACGGAAGGCCGGAGGGAGAGACGGAAGGCCGGAGGGAGAGACGGAAGGCTGGAGGGAGAGATGGAAGGCCGGAGGGAGAGATGGCAGGCCGGAGGGAGAGATGGCAGGCCGGAGGGAGAGATGGAAGGCCAGAGGGAGAGATGGAAGGCCGGAGGGAAAGATGGAAGGCCGGAGGGAAAGATGCCTTCCTTCCATCTTTCCCTCCAGTGTTCCATCTTTCCCTCTGGAGGGAAAGACGGAAGGCCGGATGGAAAGACGGAAGGCCGGGGGGAAAGACGGAAGGCTGGAGGGAGAGACGGAAGGCCGGAGGGAGAAACGGAAGGCCGGAGGAAGAAACGGAAGGCCAGAGGGAAAGATGGAAGGCCGGAGGGAAAGATGGAAGGAACGCATCTTTCCCTCCGGCCTTCCATCTCTCCCTCCGGCATTCCATCTTTCCCTCCGACCTAACATCTTTCCCTCCGGCCTTCCATCTTTCCCTCCGGCCTTCCATCTTTCCTTCCGGCCTTCCATCTTTCCCTCCAGCATTCCATCTTTCCCTCCAGCCTTCCATCTTTCCCTCAAGCCTTACATCTTTCCCTCCAGACTTCCATCTTTCCCTCCGGCTGGAAAGATGGAAGGCCGGAGGGAGAGACGGAAGGCTGTAGGGAGATATGGAAGGATGGAGGGAGAGACGGAAGGCCGGAGGGAGAGACGGAAGGCCGGAGGGAGAGACGGAAGGCTGGAGGGAGAGACGGAAGGCCGGAGGGAGAGATGGAAGGACGGAGGGAGAGAGGGAAGGCCGGAGGGAGAGACGGAAGGCCGTAGGGAGCGACGGAAGGCCGGTGGGAGAGACGGAAGGCCGGAGGGAGAGACGGAAGGCCGGAGGCAGAGACGGTAGGCCAGAGGGAGAGACGGAAGGCCGGAGGGAGAGATGGAAGACCGGAGGGAGAGATGGAAGGCTGGAGGGAGAGATGGAAGGCCGGAGGGAGAGATTGAAGGCCGGAGGGAGAGATGGAAGGCCGGAGGGAGAGACGGAAGGCCAGAGGGAGAGACGGAAGGCCGGAGGGAGAGATGGAAGGCCGGAGGGAGAGACGGAAGGCCAGAGGGAGACGGAAGGGCGGAGGGAGAGACGGAAGGGCGGAGGGAGAGATGGAAGGCCGGAGGGAGAGACGGAAGGCCGGAGGGAGAGACGGAAGGCCGGAGGGAGAGACAGAAGGCCAGAAGGAGATATGGAAGGCCGGAGGGAGAGATGGCAGGCCGGAGGGAGAGATGGCAGGCCGGAGGGAGAGATGGAAGGCCGGAGGGAGAGATGGAAGGCCGGAGGGAGAGATGGCAGGCCGGAGGGAGAGATGGCAAGCCGGAGGGAGAGATGGAAGGCCGGAGGGAGAGATGGAAGGCCGGGGGGAAAGATGGAAGGCCGGTGGGAAAGATGCCTTCCTTCCATCTTTAACTCCGGCCTTCCATCTTTCCCTCTGGAGGGAAAGACAGAAGGCCGGAGGGAAAGACGGAATGCCGGAGGGAAAGACGGAAGGCCGGAGGGAAAGACAGAAGACCGGAGGGAGAGACCGAAGGCCGGAGGGAGAGACGGAAGGCCGGAGGGAGAGACGGAAGGCTGGAGGGAGAGATGGAAGGCCGGAGGGAGAGATGGAAGGCCGGAGGGAGAGACGGAAGGCCGGAGGGAGAGACGGAAGGCTGGAGGGAGAGATGGAAGGCTGGAGGGAGAGACGGAAGGCCAGAGGGAAACGGAAGGGCAGAGGGAGTGACGGAAGGGCGGAGGGAGAGACGGAAGGCCGGAGGGAGAGACGGAAGGCCGGAGGGAGAGACAGAAGGCCGGAGGGAGAGACAGAAGGCCGGAGGGAGATATGGAAGGCCGGAGGGAGAGATGGCAGGCCGGAGGGAGAGATGGCAGGCCGGAGGGAGAGATGGAAGGCCGGAGGGAAAGATGGAAGGCCGGAGGGAAAGATGCCTTCCTTCCATCTTTAACTCCGGCCTTCCATCTCTCCCTCTGGAGGGAAAGACGGAAGGCCGGAGGGAAAGACGGAAGGTCGGAGGTAAAGACGGAAGGCCGGAGGGAGAGACGGAAGGCCGGAGGGAAAGACGGAAGGCCGGAGAGAGAGACGGTAGGCCGGAGGGAAAGATGGAAGGCCGGAGGGAAAGATGGAAGGAAGGCATCTTTCCCTCCGGCCTTCCATCTCTCCCTCCGGCCTTCCATCTTTCCCTCCGACCTACCATCTT
The DNA here is from genome assembly GCA_034401795.1 of Chaetoderma sp. LZ-2023a. Taxonomy (NCBI): domain Eukaryota; kingdom Metazoa; phylum Mollusca; class Caudofoveata; order Chaetodermatida; family Chaetodermatidae; genus Chaetoderma; species Chaetoderma sp. LZ-2023a. The sequence continues at coordinate 140,729,639 of CM067369.1, read as the reverse complement.
TACCTCCGGCCTTCCATCTTTCACTCCGTCCTTCCATCTTTCCCTGCGGCATTCCATCTTTCCCTCCAGCCTTACATCTTTCCCTCCAGCCTTACATCTTTCCCTCCAGCCTTCCATCTTTCCCTCCAGCCTTAAATTTTTCCCTCCAGACTTCCATCTTTCCCTCCGGCTGAAAAGATGGAAGGCCGGAGGGAAAGACAGAAGGCTGAAGGGAGAGACGGAAGGCTGGAGGGAGAGACGGAAGGGCGGAGTGAGAGACGGAAGGCCGGAAGGAGAGACGGAAGGCCGGAAGGAGAGACGGAAGGCCGGAGGGAGAGACGGAAGGCCGGAGGGAGAGACGGAAGGCCGGAGGGAGAGACGGAAGGCCGGAGGGAGAGACGGAAGGCAGGAGGGTGAGACGGAAGGCCGGAGGGAGAGACGGAAGACCGGAGGGAGAGATGGAAGGCCGGAGGGAGAGACGGAAGGCCGGAGGGAGAGACGGAAGGCCGGAGGGAGAGACGGAAGACTGGAGGGAGAGACGGAAGGCCGGAGGGAGAGATGGAAGGCCAGAGGGAAAGATGGCAGGCCGGAGGGAGAGATGGCAGGCCGGAGGGAGAGATGGAAGGCCGGAGGGAGAGATGGCAGAGCGGAGGGAGAAATGGCAGGCCGGAGGGAGAGATGGAAGGCCGGAGGGAAAGATGGACGGCCGGAGGGAAAGATGCCTTCCTTCCATCTTTAACTCTGGCCTTCCATCTTTCCCTCCGGAAGGAAAGACGGAAGGCCGGAGGGAAAGACGGAAGGCCGGAGGGAGAGACGGAAGGCCGGAGGGAGAGATGGAAGGCCGGAGGGAGAGATGGAAGGCCGGAGGGAGAGATGGAAGGCCGGAGGGAGAGATGGAAGGCAGGAGGGAGAGATGGAAGGCCGGAGGGAAAGATGGAAGGCTGGAGGGAAAGATGCCTTCCTTCCATCTTTAACTCCGGCCTTCCATCTTTCCCTCTGGAGGGAAAGACGGAAGGCCGGAGGGAGAGACGGAAGGCCGGAGGGAGAGACGGAAGGCCGGAGGGAGAGATGGAAGGCCGGAGGGAGAGATGGCAGGCGGAGGGAGAGATGGCAGGTCGGAGGGAGAGATGGAAGGCCGGAGGGAGAGACGGAAGGCCGGAGGGAGAGACGGAAGACCGGAGGGAGAGACTGAAGGCCGGAGGGAGAGATGGAAGGCCGGAGGGAGAGATGGCAGGCCGGAGGGAGAGATGGCAGGCCGGAGGGAGAGATGGAAGGCCGGAGGGAGAGATGGCAGGCCGGAGGGAGAGATGGCAGGCCGGAGGGAGAGATGGAAGTCCGGAGGGAAAGATGGAAGGCTGGAGGGAAAGATGCCTTCCTTCCATCTTTAACTCCGGCCTTTCATCTTTCCCTCTGGAGGGAAAGACGGAAGGCCGGAGGGAAAGACGGAAGGCCGGAGGGAAAGACGGAAGGCCGGAGGGAAAGATGGAAGGCCGGAGGGAGAGACGGAAGGCCGGAGGGAGAGACGGAAGGCCGGAGGGAGAGATGGAAGGCCGGAGGGAGAGATGGAAGGCCGGAGGGAGAGATGGAAGGCAGGAGGGAGAGATGGAAGGCCGGAGGGAGAGATGGAAGTCCGGAGGGAGAGATGGAAGGCCGGAGGGAGAGACGGAAGGCCAGTGGGAGACGGAAGGGAGGAGGGAGATGGAAGGGCGGAGGGAGAGACGGAAGGGCGGAGGGAGAGACGGAAGGCTGGAGGGAGAGACGGAGGGCTGGAGTGAGAGACGGAAGGCCGGAGGGAGAGACGGAAGGCCGGAGGGAGAGACGGAAGGCTGGAGGGAGAGACAGAAGGCTGGAGGGAGATATGGAAGGCCGGAGGGAAAGATTCCTTCCTTCCATCTTTCCCTCCGGCCTTCCATCTTTCCCTCTGGCCTTCCATCTTTCCCTATGGACTTCCATCTTTCCCTCCGGTCTACCATATTTCCCTCCGGTTGGAAAGATGGAAGGCCGGAGGGAGAGACGGAAGGCTGGAGGGAGAGACGGAAGGCCGGAGGGAGAGACGGAAGGCCGGAGGGAGAGACGGAAGGCCGGAGGGAGAGATGGAAGGCCGGAGGGAGAGATGGCAGGCCGGAGGGAGAGATGGCAGGCCGGAGGGAGAGATGGAAGGCCGGAGGGAGAGATGGAAGGCTGGAGGGAAAGATGGAAGGCCAGAGGGAAAGATGCCTTCCTTCCATCTTTCCCTCCAGCCTTCCATCTTTCCCTCTGGAGGAAAGACGGAAGGCCGGAGGGAAAGACGGAGGGCCGGAGGGAAAGACGGAAGGCCAGAGGGAGAGACGGAAGGCCGGAGGGAGAGACGGAAGGCTGGAGGGAAAGATGGAAGGCCGGAGGGAGAGACGAAAGGCCGGAGGGAGAAACGGAAGGCCGGAGGGAGAGACGGAAGACCGGAGGGAGAGACGGAAGGCCGGAGGGAGAGATGGAAGGCCGGAGGGAGAGATGGCAGGCCGGAGGGCGAGATGGCAGGCCGGAGGGAGAGATGGAAGGCCGGAGGGAGAGATGGCAGGCCGGAGGGAGAGATGGCAGGCCGGAGGGAGAGATGGAAGGCCGGAGGGAAAGATGGACGGCCGGAGGGAAAGATGCCTTCCTTCCATCTTTAACTCCGGCCTTCCATCTTTCCCTCTGGAGGGAAAGACGGAAGGCCGGAGGGAAAGACGGAAGGCCGGAGGGAGAGACGGAAGGCCGGAGGGAGAGATAGAAGGCAGGAGGGAGAGATGGAAGGCCGGAGGGAGAGATGGAAGGCTGGAGGGAAAGATGGAAGTCCGGAGGGAGAGACAGAAGGCCAGTGTGAGACGGAAGGGTGGAGGGAGAGACAGAAGGGCGGAGGGAGAGACGGAAGGCCGGAGGGAGAGACGGAGGGCCGGAGGGAGAGACGTAAGGCTGGAGGGAGAGACGGAAGGCCGGAGGGAGAGACGGAAGGCCGGAGGGAGAGACGGAAGGCCGGAGGGAGAGACAGAAGGCCGGAGGGAGATATGGAAGGCCGGAGGGAAAGATGCCTTCCTTCCATCTTTCCCTCCGGCCTTCCATCTTTCCGTCTGGCCTTCCATCTTTCCCTATGGCCTTCCATCTTTCCCTCCGGTCTACCATCTTTTCCTCCTGCCTTCTATATTTCCCTCCGGCCTTCCATCTTTCCCTCCGGCCTTACATCTTTCCCTCTAGCCTTAAATCTGTCCCTCCAGCCTTCCATCTTTCCCTCCGGCTGGAAAGATGGAAGGCCGGAGGGAGAGACGGAAGGCTGGAGGGAGAGACGGAAGGCCGGAGGGAGAGACGGAAGGCCGGAGGGAGAGACGGAAGGCCGGAGGGAGAGATGGAAGGCCGGAGGGAGAGATGGCAGGCCGGAGGGAGAGATGGCAGGCCGGAGGGAGAGATGGAAGGCCGGAGGGAGAGATGGAAGGCTGGAGGGAAAGATGGAAGGCCAGAGGGAAAGATGCCTTCCTTCCATCTTTCCCTCCAGCCTTCCATCTTTCCCTCTGGAGGGAAAGACGGAAGGCCGGAGGGAAAGACGGAGGGCCGGAGGGAAAGACGGAAGGCCAGAGGGAGAGACGGAAGGCCAGACGGAGAGACAGAAGGCTGGAGGGAAAGATGGAAGGCCGGAGGGAGAGACGGAAGGCCGGAGGGAGAGACGGAAGGCTGGAGGGAGAGACGGAAGACCGGAGGGAGAGACGGAAGGCCGGAGGGAGAGATGGAAGGCCGGAGGGAGAGATGGCAGTCCGGAGGGCGAGATGGCAGGCCGGAGGGAGAGATGGAAGGCCGGAGGGAGAGATGGCAGGCCGGAGGGAGAGATGGCAGGCCGGAGGGTGTGATGGAAGGCCAGAGGGAAAGATGGACGGCCGGAGGGAAAGATGCCTTCCTTCCATCTTTAACTCCGGCCTTCCATCTTTCCCTCTGGAGGGAAAGACGGAAGGCCGGAGGGAAAGACGGAAGGCCGGAGGGAGAGACGGAAGGCCGGAGGGAGAGATGGAAGGCCGGAGGGAGAGATGGAAGGCCGGAGGGAGAGATGGAAGGCCAGTGGGAGACGGAAGGGTGGAGGGAGAGATGGAAGGCCGGAGGGAGAGATGGCAGGCCGGAGGGAGAGACGGAAGGCCGGAGGGAGAGACGGAGGGCCGGAGGGAGATATGGAAGGCCGGAGGGAAAGATGCCTTCCTTCCATCTTTCCCTCCGGCCTTCCATCTTTCCCTCTGGCCTTCCATCTTTCCCTATGGCCTTCCATCTTTCCCTCCGGTCTACCATCTTTCCCTCCTGCCTTCTATATTTCCCTCCGGCCTTCCATCTTTCCCTCCGGCCTTACATCTTTCCCTCCAGCCTTACATCTGTCCCTCCAGCCTTCCATCTTTCCCTCCGGCTGGAAAGATGGAAGGCCGGAGGGAGAGACGGAAGGCTGGAGGGAGAGACGGAAGGCCGGAGGGAGAGACGGAAGGCCGGAGGGAGAGACGGAAGGCCGGAGGGAGAGATGGAAGGCCGGAGGGAGAGATGGCAGGCCGGAGGGAGAGATGGCAGGCCGGAGGGAGAGATGGAAGGCCGGAGGGAGAGATGGAAGGCTGGAGGGAAAGATGGAAGGCCAGAGGGAAAGATGCCTTCCTTCCATCTTTCCCTCCAGCCTTCCATCTTTCCCTCTGGAGGGAAAGACGGAAGGCCGGAGGGAAAGACGGAGGGCCGGAGGGAAAGACGGAAGGCCAGAGGGAGAGACGGAAGGCCGGAGGGAGACCCGGAAGGCTGGAGGGAAAGATGGAAGGCCGGAGGGAGAGATGGCAGGCCGGAGGGAGAGATGGCAAGCCGGAGGGAGAGATGGAAGGCCGGAGGGAGAGATGGAAGGCCGGGGGGAAAGATGGAAGGCCGGTGGGAAAGATGCCTTCCTTCCATCTTTAACTCCGGCCTTCCATCTTTCCCTCTGGAGGGAAAGACAGAAGGCCGGAGGGAAAGACGGAATGCCGGAGGGAAAGACGGAAGGCCGGAGGGAAAGACAGAAGACCGGAGGGAGAGACCGAAGGCCGGAGGGAGAGACGGAAGGCCGGAGGGAGAGACGGAAGGCTGGAGGGAGAGATGGAAGGCCGGAGGGAGAGATGGAAGGCCGGAGGGAGAGACGGAAGGCCGGAGGGAGAGACGGAAGGCTGGAGGGAGAGATGGAAGGCTGGAGGGAGAGACGGAAGGCCAGAGGGAAACGGAAGGGCAGAGGGAGTGACGGAAGGGCGGAGGGAGAGACGGAAGGCCGGAGGGAGAGACGGAAGGCCGGAGGGAGAGACAGAAGGCCGGAGGGAGAGACAGAAGGCCGGAGGGAGATATGGAAGGCCGGAGGGAGAGATGGCAGGCCGGAGGGAGAGATGGCAGGCCGGAGGGAGAGATGGAAGGCCGGAGGGAAAGATGGAAGGCCGGAGGGAAAGATGCCTTCCTTCCATCTTTAACTCCGGCCTTCCATCTCTCCCTCTGGAGGGAAAGACGGAAGGCCGGAGGGAAAGACGGAAGGTCGGAGGTAAAGACGGAAGGCCGGAGGGAGAGACGGAAGGCCGGAGGGAAAGACGGAAGGCCGGAGAGAGAGACGGTAGGCCGGAGGGAAAGATGGAAGGCCGGAGGGAAAGATGGAAGGAAGGCATCTTTCCCTCCGGCCTTCCATCTCTCCCTCCGGCCTTCCATCTTTCCCTCCGACCTACCATCTTTACCTCCGGCCTTCCATCTTTCACTCCGTCCTTCCATCTTTCCCTGCGGCATTCCATCTTTCCCTCCAGCCTTACATCTTTCCCTCCAGCCTTACATCTTTCCCTCCAGCCTTCCATCTTTCCCTCCAGCCTTAAATTTTTCCCTCCAGACTTCCATCTTTCCCTCCGGCTGGAAAGATGGAAGGCCGGAGGGAGAGACAGAAGGCTGAAGGGAGAGACGGAAGGCTGGAGGGAGAGACGGAAGGGCGGAGTGAGAGACGGAAGGCCGGAAGGAGAGACGG
>CM067369.1:140676180-140723180 GCA_034401795.1 Chaetoderma sp. LZ-2023a | reverse complement strand
TGGAAGGCCATAGGGAAAGATGGAAGGCCGGAGGGAAAGATGGAAGGCCGGAGGGAAAGATGGAAGGAAGGCATCTTTCCCTCCGGACTTCCATATCTCCCTCCGGCGTTCTGTCTCTCCCTCTGGCCTTCCGTCTCTCCCTCCGGCCTTCCGTCTCTCCCTTCGGCCTTACGTCTCTCCCTCCGGCCTTCCGTCTCTCCCTCCAGCCTTCCGTCTCTCCCTCCGGCCCTCCGTCTCTCCCTCCGGCCTTCCGTCTCTCCCTCCGCCCTTCCATCTCTCCCACCGCCCTTCCGTCTTCCTCCACCCTTCCGTCTCCCACTGGCCTTCCGTCTCTCCCTCCGGCCTTCCATCTCTCCCTCCGGCCTTCCATCTCTCCCTCCGGCCTTCCATCTCTCCCTCCTGCCTTCCATCTCTCCCTCCGGCCTTCCATATCTCCCTCCGGCCTTCCATCTCTCCCTCCAGCCTTCCATCTCTCCCTCCGGCCTTCCATCTCTCCCTCCGGCCTTCCGTCTCTCCCTCCGGCCTTCCATCTTTCCCTCCGGCCTTCCGTCTTTCCCTCCAGAGGGAAAGATGGAAGGCCGGAGTTAAAGATGGAAGGAAGGCATCTTTCCCTCCGGCCTTCCATCTCTCCCTCAGGCCTGCCATCTCTCCCTCCGGCCTGCCATTTCTCCCTCCGGCATTCCATCTCTCCCTCCGGCCTTCCATCTCTCCCTCCAGCCTTCCGTCTCTCCCTCTGGCCTTCCGTCTCTCCCTCCGCCCTTCCGTCTCCCTCTGGCCTTCCGTCTCTCCCTCCGGCCTTCCATCTCTCCCTCCGGCCTTCCGTCTCTCCCTCCGGCCTTCCGTCTCTCCCTCCGGCCTTCTATCTCTTCCTCCGGCCTTCCGTCTCTCCCTCCAGCCTTCCGTCTTTCCCTCCAGAGGGAAAGATGGAAGGCTGGAGGGAAAGATGGAAGGAAGGCATCTTTCCCTCCGGCCTTCCATCTCTCCCTCCACTCTTCCGTCTCTCCCTCCGCCCTTCCGTCTCTCCCTCCGGCCTTCCGTCTCTCCCTCCAGCCTTCCGTCTCTCCCTCCAGCCTTCCGTCTCTCCCTCTGGCCTTCCATCTTTCCAGCCGGAGGGAAAGATGGAAGGCTGGAGGGACAGATGTTAGGCTGGAGGGTAAGATGTAAGGCCGGCGGGAAAGATGGAAGGCCAGAGGGAAATATGGAAGGCCGGAGGGAAAGATGGTAGACCGGAGGGAAAGATGGAAGGCCATAGGGAAAGATGGAAGGCCGGAGGGAAAGATGGAAGGCCGGAGGGAAAGATGGAAGGAAGGCATCTTTCCCTCCGGCCTTCCATATCTCCCTCCGGCCTTCTGTCTCTCCCTCCAGCCTTACGTCTCTCCCTCCAGCCTTCCGTCTCTCCCTCCGGCCTTCCGTCTCTCCCTCCGGCCTACCGTCTCTCCCTCCAGCCTTCCGTCTCTCCCTCCGGCCCTCCGTCTCTCCCTCCGGTCTTCCGTCTCTCCCTCCGCCCTTCCGTCTCTCCCTCCTCCCTTCCGTCTCCCTCCACCCTTCCGTCTCCCACTGGCCTTCCGTCTCTCCCTCCAGCCTTACGTCTCTCCCTCCAGCCTTCCGTCTCTCCCTCCGGCCTTCTGTCTCTCCCTCCAGCCTTCCGTCTCTCCCTCCGGCCCTCCGTCTCTCCCTCCGGTCTTCCGTCTCTCCCTCCGCCCTTCCGTCTCTCCCTCCTCCCTTCCGTCTCCCTCCACCCTTCCGTCTCCCACTGGCCTTCCGTCTCTCCCTCCGGCCTTCCGTCTCTCCCTCCGGCCTTCCATCTCTCCCTCCGGCCTTCCATCTCTCCCTCCGTCCTTCCATCTCTCCCTCCTGCCTTCCATCTCTCCCTCCGGCCTTCCATATCTCCCTCCGGCCTTCCATCTCTCCCTCCAGCCTTCCATCTCTCCATCCGGCCTTCCATCTCTCCCTCCAGCCTTCCGTCTCTCCCTCCGGCCTTCCATCTTTCCCTCCGGCCTTCCGTCTTTCCCTCCAGAGGGAAAGATGGAAGGCCGGAGTTAAAGATGGAAGGAAGGCATCTTTCCCTCCGGCCTTCCATCTTTCCCTCCGGCCTTCCATCTCTCCCTCAGGCCTGCCATCTCTCCCTCCGGCCTGCCATTTCTCCCTCCGGCCTTCCATCTCTCCCTCCGGCCTTCCATCTCTCCCTCCAGCCTTCCGTCTCTCCCTCTGGCCTTCCGTCTCTCCCTCCGGCCTTCCATCTCTCCCTCCGGCCTTCCGTCTCTCCCTCCGGCCTTCCGTCTCTCCCTCCAGCCTTCCGTCTCTCCCTCCAGCCTTCCGTCTTTCCCTCCAGAGGGAAAGATGGAAGGCTGGAGGGAAAGATGGAAGGAAGGCATCTTTCCCTCCGGCCTTCCATCTCTCCCTCCGGCCTTCCATCTCTCCCTCCGGCCTTCCGTCTCTCCCTCCGGCCTTCCGTCTCTCCCTCCAGCCTTCCGTCTCTCCCTCCAGCCTTCCGTCTCTCCCTCTGGCCTTCCATCTTTCCAGCCGGAGGGAAAGATGGAAGGCTGGAGGGACAGATGTTAGGCTGGAGGGTAAGATGTAAGGCCGGCGGGAAAGATGAAAGGCCAGAGGGAAATATGGAAGGCCGGAGGGAAAGATGGTAGACCGGAGGGAAAGATGGAAGGCCATAGGGAAAGATGGAAGGCCGGAGGGAAAGATGGAAGGAAGGCATCTTTCCCTCCGGCCTTCCATATCTCCCTCCGGCCTTCTGTCTCTCCCTCCAGCCTTACGTCTCTCCCTCCAGCCTTCCGTCTCTCCCTCCGGCCTTCCGTCTCTCCCTCCGGCCTTCCGTCTCTCCCTCCAGCCTTCCGTCTCTCTCTCCGGCCCTCCGTCTCTCCCTCCGGTCTTCCGTCTCTCCCTCCGCCCTTCCGTCTCTCGCTCCTCCCTTCCGTCTCCCTCCTCCCTTCCGTCTCCCTCCACCCTTCCGTCTCCCACTGGCCTTCCGTCTCTCCCTCCGGCCTTCCATCTCTCCCTGCGGCCTTCCATCTCTCCCTCCTGCCTTCCATCTCTCCCTCCGGCCTTCCATCTCTCCCTCCGGCCTTCCATCTCTCCCTCCGGCCTTCCGTCTCTCCCTCCGGCCTTCCATCTTTCCCTCCGGCCTTCCGTCTTTCCCTCCGGCCTTCCGTCTTTCCCTCCGGCCTTCCGTCTTTCCCTCCAGAGGGAAAGATGGAAGGCCGGAGTTAAAGATGGAAGGAAGGCATCTTTCCCTCCGGCCTTCCATCTTTCCCTCCGGCCTTCCATCTCTCCCTCCGGCCTGCCATCTCTCCCTCCGGCCTGCCATCTCTCCCTCCGGCCTTCCTTCTCTCCCTCCGGCCTGCCATCTCTCCCTCTGGCCTGCCATCTCTCCCTCTGGCCTTCCATCTCTCCCTCCGCCTTCCGTCTCTCCCTCCGGTCTTCCGTCTCTCCCTCCGGCCTTCCGTCTCTCCCTCCGGCCTTCCATCTCTCCCTCCGCCCTTCCGTCTTTCCCTCCAGCCTTCTGTCCTTCCCTCCGGCCTTCCGTCTTTCCCTCCAGAGGGAAAGATGGAAGGCCGGAGTTAAAGATGGAAGGAAGGCATCTTTCCCTCCGGCCTTCCATCTCTCCCTCCGGCCTGCCATCTCTCCCTCCAGCCTGCCATCTCTCCCTCCAGCCTTCCATATCTCCCTCCGGCCTTCTGTCTCTCCCTCCGGCCTTCCGTCTCTCCCTCCGGCCTTCCCTCTCTCCCTCCGGCCTTCCGTCTCTCCCTCCGCCCTTCCGTCTCTCCCTCCGCCCTTCCGTCTCCCTCTGGCCTTCTGTCTCTCCCTCCGGCCTTCCATCTCTCACTCCGGCCTTCCGTCTCTCCCTCCGGCCTTCCGTCTCTCCCTCCGGCCTTCTATCTCTCCCTCCGGCCTTCCGTCTCTCCCTCCAGCCTTCCGTCTCTCCCTCCGGCCTTCCGTCTCTCCCTCCAGCCTTCCGTCACTCCCTCCACTCTTCCGTCTCTCCCTCCGCCCTTCCGTCTCCCTCTGGCCTTCCGTCTCTCCCTCCGGCCTTCCATCTCTCCCTCCGGCCTGCCATCTCTCCCTCCGGCCTTCCATCTCTCCCTCCGGCCTGCCATCTCTCCCTCCGGCCTGCCATCTCTCCCTCCGGCCTTCCATCTCTCCCTCCGGCCTTCCGTCTCTCCCTCCGGTATTCCGTCTCTCCCTCCGGCCTTCCGTCTCTCCCTCCGGTCTTCCATCTCTCCCTCCGGCCTGCCATCTCTCCCTCCGGCCTTCCATCTCTCCCTCCGGCCTGCCATCTCTCCCTCCGGCCTGCCATCTCTCCCTCCGGCCTTCCATCTCTCCCTCTGGCCTTCCATCTCACCCTCCGGCCTTCCGTCTCTCCCTCCAGCCTTCCGTCTCTCCCTCCGGCTATCCATCTTTCCAGCCGGAGGGAAATATGGAAGGCTGGAGGGACAGATGTAAGGCTGGAGGGAAAGATGTAAGGCCGGAGGGAAAGATGGAAGGCCGGAGGGAAATATGGAAGGCCGGAGGGAAAGATGATAGACCGGAGGGAAAGATGGAAGGCCATAGGGAAAGATGGAAGGCCGGAGGGAAAGATGGAAGGCCGGAGGGAAAGATGGAAGGAAGGCATCTTTCCCTCCGGACTTCCATATCTCCCTCCGGCCTTCTGTCTCTCCCTCTGGCCTTCCGTCTCTCCCTCCGGCCTTCCGTCTCTCCCTTCGGCCTTCCGTCTCTCCCTCCGGCCTTCCGTCTCTCCCTCCAGCCTTCCGTCTCTCCCTCCGGCCCTCCGTCTCTCCCTCCGGCCTTCCGTCTCTCCCTCCGCCCTTCCATCTCTCCCTCCGCCCTTCCGTCTCCCTCCACCCTTCCGTCTCCCACTGGCCTTCCGTCTCTCCCTCCGGCCTTCCATCTCTCCCTCCGGCCTTCCATCTCTCCCTCCTGCCTTCCATCTCTCCCTCCGGCCTTCCATCTCTCCCTCCGGCCTTCCATCTCTCCCTCCAGCCTTCCATCTCTCCCTCCGGCCTTCCATCTCTCCCTCCGGCCTTCCGTCTCTCCCTCCGGCCTTCCATCTTTCCCTCCGGCCTTCCGTCTTTCCCTCCAGAGGGAAAGATGGAAGGCCGGAGTTAAAGATGGAAGGAAGGCATCTTTCCCTCCAGCCTTCCATCTTTCCCTCCGGCCTTCCATCTCTCCCTCCAGCCTGCCATCTCTCCCTCCGGCCTTCCATCTCTCCCTCCGGCCTTCCGTCTCTCCCTCCGGCCTTCCATCTCTCCCTCCGGCCTTCCATCTTTCCCTCCGGCCTTCCGTCTTTCCCTCCGGCCTTCCGTCTTTCCCTCCGGCCTTCCGTCTTTCCCTCCAGAGGGAAAGATGGAAGGCCGGAGTTAAAGATGGAAGGAAGGCATCTTTCCCTCCGGCCTTCCATCTTTCCCTCCGGCCTTCCATCTCTCCCTCCGGCCTGCCATCTCTCCCTCCGGCCTGCCATCTCTCCCTCCGGCCTTCCTTCTCTCCCTCCGGCCTGCCATCTCTCCCTCTGGCCTGCCATCTCTCCCTCTGGCCTTCCATCTCTCCCTCCGGCCTTCCGTCTCTCCTTCCGGTCTTCCGTCTCTCCCTCCAGCGTTCCGTCTCTCCCTCCGGCCTTCCATCTCTCCCTCCGCCCTTCCGTCATTCCCTCCGGCCTTCTGTCCTTCCCTCCGGCCTTCCGTCTTTCCCTCCAGAGGGAAAGATGGAAGGCCTGAGTTAAAGATGGAAGGAAGGCATCTTTCCCTCCGGCCTTCCATCTTTCCCTCCGGCCTTCCATCTCTCCCTCCGGCCTGCCATCTCTCCCTCCAGCCTGCCATCTCTCCCTCCGGCCTTCCATATCTCCCTCCGGCCTTCTGTCTCTCCCTCCGGCCTTCCGTCTCTCCCTCCGGCCTTCCCTCTCTCCCTCCGGCCTTCCGTCTCTCCCTCCGCCCTTCCGTCTCTCCCTCCGCCCTTCCGTCTCCCTCTGGCCTTCCGTCTCTCCCTCCGGCCTTCCATCTCTCCCTCCGGCCTTCCGTCTCTCCCTCCGGCCTTCCATCTCTCCCTCCGGCCTTCTATCTCTCCCTCCGGCCTTCCGTCTCTCCCTCCAGCCTTCCGTCTCTCCCTCCGGCCTTCCGTCTCTCCCTCCGGCCTTCCGTCTCTCCCTCCACTCTTCCGTCTCTCCCTCCGCCCTTCCGTCTCCCTCTGGCCCTCCGTCTCTCCCTCCGGCCTTCCATCTCACCCTCCGGCCTTCCATCTCTCCCTCCGGCCTTCCATCTCTCCCTCTGGCCTTCCGTCTCTCCCTCTGTCCTTCCGTCTCTCCCTCCGGCCTTCCATCTTTCCCTCCGGCCTTCCGTCTTTCCCTCCGGCCTTCCGTCTTTCCCTCCGGCCTTCCGTCTTTCCCTCCAGAGGGAAAGATGGAAGGCCGGAGTTAAAGATGGAAGGAAGGCATCTTTCCCTCCGGCCTTCCATCTTTCCCTCCGGCCTTCCATCTCTCCCTCCGGCCTGCCATCTCTCCCTCCGGCCTGCCATCTCTCCCTCCGGCCTTCCATCTCTCCCTCCGGCCTGCCATCTCTCCCTCCGGCCTGCCATCTCTCCCTCCGGCCTTCCATCTCTCCCTCCGGCATTCCGTCTCTCCCTCCGGTCTTCTGTCTCTCCCTCCGGCCTTCCGTCTCTCCCTCCGGACTTCCATCTCTCCCTCCGGCCTGCCATCTCTCCCTCCGGCCTTCCATCTCTCCCTCCGGCCTGCCATCTCTCCCTCCGGCCTGCCATCTCTCCCTCCGGCCTTCCATCTCTCCCTCTGGCCTTCCATCTCTCCCTCCGGCCTTCCGTCTCTCCCTCCAGCCTTCCGTCTCTCCCTCCGGCTATCCATCTTTCCAGCCGGAGGGAAAGATGGAAGGCTGGAGGGACAGATGTAAGGCTGGAGGGAAAGATGTAAGGCCGGAGGGAAAGATGGAAGGCCGGAGGGAAATATGGAAGGCCGGAGGGAAAGATGGTAGACCGGAGGGAAAGATGGAAGGCCATAGGGAAAGATGGAAGGCCGGAGGGAAAGATGGAAGGCCGGAGGGAAAGATGGAAGGAAGGCATCTTTCCCTCCGGACTTCCATATCTCCCTCCGGCCTTCGGTCTCTCCCTCTGGCCTTCCGTCTCTCCCTCCGGCCTTCCGTCTCTCCCTTCGGCCTTCCGTCTCTCCCTCCGGCCTTCCGTCTCTCCCTCCAGCCTTCCGTCTCTCCCTCCGGCCCTCCGTCTCTCCCTCCGCCCTTCCATCTCTCCCTCCGCCCTTCCATCTCCCTCCACCCTTCCGTCTCCCACTGGCCTTCCGTCTCTCCCTCCGGCCTTCCATCTCTCCCTCCGGCCTTCCATCTCTCCCTCCGGCCTTCCATCTCTCCCTCCTGCCTTCCATCTCTCCCTCCGGCCTTCCATATCTCCCTCCGGCCTTCCATCTCTCCATCCAGCCTTCCGTCTCTCCCTCCGGCCTGCCATCTCTCCCTCCGGCCTTCCATCTCTCCCTCCGGCCTTCCATCTCTCCCTCCGGCCTTCCATCTCTCCCTCCGGCCTTCCATCTTTCCCTCCGGCCTTCCGTCTTTCCCTCCGGCCTTCCGTCTTTCCCTCCGGCCTTCCGTCTTTCCCTCCAGAGGGAAAGATGGAAGGCCGGAGTTAAAGATGGAAGGAAGGCATCTTTCCCTCCGGCCTTCCATCTTTCCCTCCGGCCTTCCATCTCTCCCTCCGGCCTGCCATCTCTCCCTCTGGCCTGCCATCTCTCCCTCCGGCCTTCCTTCTCTCCCTCCGGCCTGCCATCTCTCCCTCTGGCCTGCCATCTCTCCCTCTGGCCTTCCATCTCTCCCTCCGGCCTTCCGTCTCTCCCTCCGGTCTTCCGTCTCTCCCTCCGGCCTTCCGTCTCTCCCTCCGGCCTTCCATCTCTCCCTCCGCCCTTCCGTCATTCCCTCCGGCCTTCTGTCCTTCCCTCCGGCCTTCCGTCTTTCCCTCCAGAGGGAAAGATGGAAGGCCGGAGTTAAAGATGGAAGGAAGGCATCTTTCCCTCCGGCCTTCCATCTTTCCCTCCGGCCTTCCATCTCTCCCTCCGGCCTGCCATCTCTCCCTCCAGCCTGCCATCTCTCCCTCCGGCCTTCCATATCTCCCTCCGGCCTTCTGTCTCTCCCTCCGGCCTTCCGTCTCTCCCTCCGGCCTTCCCTCTCTCCCTCCGGCCTTCCGTCTCTCCCTCCGCCCTTCCGTCTCTCCCTCCGCCCTTCCGTCTCCCTCTGGCCTTCCGTCTCTCCCTCCGGCCTTCCATCTCTCCCTCCGGCCTTCCGTCTCTCCCTCCGGCCTTCCGTCTCTCCCTCCGGCCTTCTATCTCTCCCTCCGGCCTTCCGTCTCTCCCTCCAGCCTTCCGTCTCTCCCTCCGGCCTTCCGTCTCTCCCTCCGGCCTTCCGTCTCTCCCTCCACTCTTCCGTCTCTCCCTCCGCCCTTCCGTCTCCCTCTGGCCTTCCGTCTCTCCCTCCGGCCTTCCATCTCACCCTCCGGCCTTCCATCTCTCCCTCCGGCCTTCCATCTCTCCCTCTGGCCTTCCATCTCTCCCTCTGGCCTTCCGTCTCTCCCTCCGGCCTTCCATCTTTCCCTCCGGCCTTCCGTCTTTCCCTCCGGCCTTCCGTCTTTCCCTCCGGCCTTCCGTCTTTCCCTCCAGAGGGAAAGATGGAAGGCCGGAGTTAAAGATGGAAGGAAGGCATCTTTCCCTCCGGCCTTCCATCTTTCCCTCCGGCCTTCCATCTCTCCCTCCGGCCTGCCATCTCTCCCTCCGGTCTGCCATCTCTCCCTCCGGCCTGCCATCTCTCCCTCCGGCCTTCCATCTCTCCCTCCGGCCTTCCGTCTCTCCCTCCGGTCTTCCGTCTCTCCCTCCGGCCTTCCGTCTCTCCCTCCGGTCTTCCATCTCTCCCTCCGGCCTGCCATCTCTCCCTCCGGCCTTCCATCTCTCCCTCCAGCCTGCCATCTCTCCCTCCGGCCTGCCATCTCTCCCTCCGGCCTTCCATCTCTCCCTCTGGCCTTCCATCTTTCCCTCCGTCCTTCCGTCTCTCCCTCCAGCCTTCCGTCTCTCCCTCCGGCTATCCATCTTTCCAGCCGGAGGGAAAGATGGAAGGCTGGAGGGACAGATGTAAGGCTGGAGGGAAAGATGTAAGGCCGGAGGGAAAGATGGAAGGCCGGAGGGAAATATGGAAGGCCGGAGGGAAAGATGGTAGACCGGAGGGAAAGATGGAAGGCCATAGGGAAAGATGGAAGGCCGGAGGGAAAGATGGAAGGCCGGAGGGAAAGATGGAAGGAAGGCATCTTTCACTCCGGACTTCCATATCTCCCTCCGGCCTACTGTCTCTCCCTCTGGCCTTCCGTCTCTCCCTCCGGCCTTCCGTCTCTCCCTTCAGCCTTCCGTCTCTCCCTCCGGCCTTCCGTCTCTCCCTCCAGCCTTCCGTCTCTCCCTCCGGCCCTCCGTCTCTCCCTCCGGCCTTCCGTCTCTCCCTCCGCCCTTCCATCTCTCCCTCCGCCCTTCCGTCTCCCTCCACCCTTCCGTCTCCCACTGGCCTTCCGTCTCTCCCTCCGGCCTTCCATCTCTCCCTCCGGCCTTCCATCTCTCCCTCCGGCCTTCCATCTCTCCCTCCTGCCTTCCATCTCTCCCTCCGGCCTTCCATATCTCCCTCCGGCCTTCCATCTCTCCCTCCAGCCTTCCGTCTCTCCCTCCGGCCTTCCATCTTTCCCTCCGGCCTTCCGTCTTTCCCTCCAGAGGGAAAGATGGAAGGCCGGAGTTAAAGATGGAAGGAAGGCATCTTTCCCTCCGGCCTTCCATCTTTCCCTCCGGCCTTCCATCTCTCCCTCCGGCCTGCCATCTCTCCCTCCGGCCTGCCATTTCTCCCTCCGGCCTTCCATCTCTCCCTCCGGCCTTCCATCTCTCCCTCCAGCCTTCCGTCTCTCCCTCTGGCCTTCCATCTCTCCCTCCGGCCTTCCATCTCTCCCTCCGGCCTTCCGTCTCTCCCTCCGGCCTTCCGTCTCTCCCTCCGGCCTTCCGTCTCTCCCTCCAGCCTTCCGTCTCTCCCTCTGGCCTTCCATCTTTCCAGCTTGAGGGAAAGATGGAAGGCTGGAGGGACAGATGTTAGGCTGGAGGGTAAGATGTAAGGCCATAGGGAAAGATGGAAGGCCGGAGGGAAATATGGAAGGCCGGAGGGAAAGATGGTAGACCGGAGGGAAAGATGGAAGGCCATAGGGAAAGATGGAAGGCCGGAGGGAAAGATGGAAGGCCGGAGGGAAAGATGGAAGGAAGGCATCTTTCCCTCCGGCCTTCCATATCTCCCTCCGGCCTTCTGTCTCTCCCTCCGGCCTTCCGTCTCTCCCTCCGGCCTTCCGTCTCTCCCTCCGGCCTTCCGTCTCTCCCTCCGGCCTTCCGTCTCTCCCTCCAGCCTTCCGTCTCTCCCTCCGGCCCTCCGTCTCTCCCTCCGGTCTTCCGTCTCTCCCTCCGCCCTTCCGTCTCTCCCTCCTCCCTTCCGTCTCCCTCCACCCTTCCGTCTCCCACTGGCCTTCCGTCTCTCCCTCCGGCCTTCCATCTCTCCCTCCGGCCTTCCATCTCTCCCTCCGGCCTTCCATCTCTCCCTCCGGCCTTCCATCTCTCCCTCCTGCCTTCCATCTCTCCCTCCGGCCTTCCATCTCTCCCTCCGGCCTTCCATCTCTCCCTCCGGCCTTCCATCTCTCCCTCCGGCCTTCCGTCTCTCCCTCCGGCCTTCCGTCTCTCCCTCCGGCCTTCCATCTTTCCCTCCGGCCTTCCGTCTTTCCCTCAGGCCTTCCGTCTTTCCCTCCGGCCTTCCGTCTTTCCCTCCAGAGGGAAAGATGGAAGGCCGGAGTTAAAGATGGAAGGAAGGCATCTTTCCCTCCGGCCTTCCATCTTTCCCTCCGGCCTTCCATCTCTCCCTCCGGCCTGCCATCTCTCCCTCGGGCCTGCCATCTCTCCCTCCGGCCTTCCTTCTCTCCCTCCGGCCTGCCATCTCTCCCTCTGGCCTGCCATCTCTCCCTCTGGCCTTCCATCTCTCCCTCCAGCCTTCCGTCTCTCCCTAAGGTCTTCCGTCTCTCCCTCCGGCCTTCCATCTCTCCCTCCGGCCTTCCATCTCTCCCTCCGCCCTTCCGTCTTTCCCTCCGGCCTTCTGTCCTTCCCTCCGGCCTTCCGTCTTTCCCTCCAGAGGGAAAGATGGAAGGCCGGAGTTAAAGATGGAAGGAAGGCATCTTTCCCTCCGGCCTTCCATCTTTCCCTCCGGCCTTCCATCTCTCCCTCCGGCCTGCCATCTCTCCCTCCAGCCTGCCATCTCTCCCTCCGGCCTTCCATATCTCCCTCCGGCCTTCTGTCTCTCCCTCCGGCCTTCCGTCTCTCCCTCCGGCCTTCCCTCTCTCCCTCCGGCCTTCCGTCTCTCCCTACGCCCTTCCGTCTCTCCCTCCGCCCTTCCGTCTCCCTCTGGCCTTCCGTCTCTCCCTCCGGCCTTCCATCTCTCCCTCCGGCCTTCCGTCTCTCCCTCCGGCCTTCCGTCTCTCCCTCCGGCCTTCTATCTCTCCCTCCGGCCTTCCGTCTCTCCCTCCAGCCTTCCGTCTCTCCCTCCGGCCTTCCGTCTCTCCCTCCGGCCTTCCGTCACTCCCTCCACTCTTCCGTCTCTCCCTCCGCCCTTCCGTCTCCCTCTGGCCTTCCGTCTCTCCCTCCGGCCTTCCATCTCACCCTCCGGCCTTCCATCTCTCCCTCCGGCCTTCCATCTCTCCCTCCGCCCTTCCGTCTCTCCCTCCGCCCTTCCGTCTCCCTCTGGCCTTCCGTCTCTCCCTCCGGCCTTCCGTCTCTCCGTCCGGCCTTCCATCTCACCCTCCGGCCTTCCATCTCTCCCTCTGGCCTTCCATCTCTCCCTCCGGCCTTCCGTCTCTCCCTCCAGCCTTCCGTCTCTCCCTCCGGCTATCCATCTTTCCAGCCGGAGGGAAAGATGGAAGGCTGGAGGGACAGATGTAAGGCTGGAGGGAAAGATGTAAGGCCGGATGGAAAGATGGAAGGCCGGAGGGAAATATGGAAGGCCGGAGGGAAAGATGGTAGACCGGAGGGAAAGATGGAAGGCCATAGGGAAAGATGGAAGGCCGGAGGGAAAGATGGAAGGCCGGACGGAAAGATGGAAGGAAGGCATCTTTCCCTCCGGCCTTCCATCTTTCCCTCCGGCCTTCCATCTCTCCCTCCGGCCTGCCATCTCTCCCTCCGGCCTGCCATCTCTCCCTCCGGCCTTCCTTCTCTCCCTCCGGCCTGCCATCTCTCCCTCTGGCCTGCCATCTCTCCCTCTGGCCTTCCATCTCTCCCTCCGGCCTTCCGTCTCTCCTTCCGGTCTTCTGTCTCTCCCTCCGGCCTTCCATCTCTCCCTCCGGCCTTCCATCTCTCCCTCCGCCCTTCCGTCTTTCCCTCCGGCCTTCTGTCCTTCCCTCCGGCCTTCCGTCTTTCCCTCCAGAGGGAAAGATGGAAGGCCGGAGTTAAAGATGGAAGGAAGGCATCTTTCCCTCCGGCCTTCCATCTTTCCCTCCGGCCTTCCATCTCTCCCTCCGGCCTGCCATCTCTCCCTCCAGCCTGCCATCTCTCCCTCCGGCCTTCCATATCTCCCTCCGGCCTTCTGTCTCTCCCTCCGGCCTTCCGTCTCTCCCTCCGGCCTTCCCTCTCTCCCTCCGGCCTTCCGTCTCTCCCTCCGCCCTTCCGTCTCTCCCTCCGCCCTTCCGTCTCCCTCTGGCCTTCCGTCTCTCCCTCCTGCCTTCCATCTCTCCCTCCGGCCTTCCGTCTCTCCCTCCGGCCTTCCGTCTCTCCCTCCGGCCTTCTATCTCTCCCTCCGGCCTTCCGTCTCTCCCTCCAGCCTTCCGTCTCTCCCTCCGGCCTTCCGTCTCTCCCTCCGGCCTTCCGTCTCTCCCTCCACTCTTCCGTCTCTCCCTCCGCCCTTCCGTCTCCCTCTGGCCTTCCGTCTCTCCCTCCGGCTTTCCATCTCACCCTCCGGCCTTCCATCTCTCCCTCCGGCCTTCCATCTCTCCCTCTGGCCTTCCGTCTCTCCCTCTGGCCTTCCGTCTCTCCCGCTGGCCTTCCATCTTTCCCTCCGGCCTTCCGTCTTTCCCTCCGGCCTTCCGTCTTTCCCTCCGGCCTTCCGTCTTTCCCTCCAGAGGGAAAGATGGAAGGCCGGAGTTAAAGATGGAAGGAAGGCATCTTTCCCTCCGGCCTTCCATCTTTCCCTCCGGCCTTCCATCTCTCCCTCTGGCCTGCCATCTCTCCCTCCGGCCTGCCATCTCTCCCTCCGGCCTTCCATCTCTCCCTCCGGCCTGCCATCTCTCCCTCCGGCCTGCCATCTCTCCCTCCGGCCTTCCATCTCTCCCTCCCGCCTTCCGTCTCTCCCTCCGGTCTTCCGTCTCTCCCTCCGGCCTTCCGTCTCTCCCTCCGGTCTTCCATCTCTCCCTCCGGCCTGCCATCTCTCCCTCCGGCCTTCCATCTCTCCCTCCGGCCTGCCATCTCTCCCTCCGGCCTGCCATCTCTCCCTCCGGCCTTCCGTCTCTCCCTCCGGTCTTCTGTCTCTCCCTCCGGCCTTCCGTCTCTCCCTCCGGCCTTCCATCTCTCCCTCCGCCCTTCCGTCTTTCCCTCCGGCCTTCTGTCCTTCCCTCCGGCCTTCCGTCTTTCCCTCCAGAGGGAAAGATGGAAGGCCGGAGTTAAAGATGGAAGGAAGGCATCTTTCCCTCCGGCCTTCCATCTTTCCCTCCGGCCTTATAATCTCTCCCTCCGGCCTGCCATCTCTCCCTCCAGCCTGCCATCTCTCCCTCCGGCCTTCCATATCTGCCTCCGGCCTTCTGTCTCTCCCTCCGTCCTTCCGTCTCTCCCTCCGGCCTTCCCTCTCTCCCTCCGGCCTTCCGTCTCTCCCTCCGCCCTTCCGTCTCTCCCTCCTCCCTTCCGTCTCCCTCTGGCCTTCCGTCTCTCCCTCCGGCCTTCCATCTCTCCCTCCGGCCTTCCGTCTCTCCCTCCGGCCTTCCGTCTCTCCCTCCGGCCTTCTATCTCTCCTTCCGGCCTTCCGTCTCTCCCTCCAGCCTTCCGTCTCTCCCTCCGGCCTTCCGTCTCCCTCTGGCCTTCCGTCTCTCCCTCCGGCCTTCCATCTCACCCTCCGGCCTTCCATCTCTCCCTCCGGCCTTCCATCTCTCCCTCTGGCCTTCCGTCTCTCCCTCTGGCCTTCCGTCTCTCCCTCCGGCCTTCCATCTTTCCATCCGGCCTTCCGTCTTTCCCTCCGGCCTTCCGTCTTTCCCTCCAGAGGGAAAGATGGAAGGCCGGAGTTAAAGATGGAAGGAAGGCATCTTTCCCTCCGGCCTTCCATCTTTCCTTCCGGCCTTCCATCTCTCCCTCCCGCCTGCCATCTCTCCCTCCGGCCTGCCATCTCTCCCTCCGGCCTTCCATCTCTCCCTCCGGCCTGCCATCTCTCCCTCCGGCCTGTCATCTCTCCCTCCGGCCTTCCATCTCTCCCTCCCGCCTTCCGTCTCTCCCTCTGGTCTTCCGTCTCTCCCTCCGGCTTTCCGTCTCTCCCTCCGGTCTTCCATCTCTCCCTCCGGCCTGCCATCTCTCCCTCCGGCCTTCCATCTCTCCCTCCGGCCTGCCATCTCTCCCTCCGGCCTGCCATCTCTCCCTCGGCCTTCCATCTCTCCCTCTGGCCTTCCATCTCTCCCTCCGGCCTTCCGTCTCTCCCTCCAGCCTTCCGTCTCTCCCTCCGGCTATCCATCTTTCCAGCCGGAGGGAAAGATGGAAGGCTGGAGGGACAGATGTAAGGCTGGAGGGAAAGATGTAAGGCCGGAGGGAAAGATGGAAGGCCGGAGGGAAATATGGAAGGCCGAGGGAAAGATGGTAGACCGGAGGGAAAGATGGAAGGCCATAGGGAAAGATGGAAGGCCGGAGGGAAAGATGGAAGGCCGGAGGGAAAGATGGAAGGAAGGCATCTTTCCCTCCGGACTTCCATATCTCCCTCCGGCCTTCTGTCTCTCCCTCTGGCCTTCCGTCTCTCCCTCCGGCCTTCCGTCTCTCCCTTCGGCCTTCCGTCTCTCCCTCCGGCCTTCCGTCTCTCCCTCCAGCCTTCCGTCTCTCCCTCCGGCCCTCCGTCTCTCCCTCCGGCCTTCCGTCTCTCCCTCCGCCCTTCCATCTCTCCCTCCGCCCTTCCGTCTCTCCCTCCGGCCTTCCATCTCTCCCTCCTGCCTTCCATCTCTCCCTCCGGCCTTCCATATCTCCCTCCGGCCTTCCATCTCTCCCTCCAGCCTTCCATCTTTCCCTCCGGCCTTCCATCTCTCCCTACGGCCTTCCGTCTCTCCCTCCGGCCTTCCATCTTTCCCTCCGGCCTTCCGTCTTTCCCTCCAGAGGGAAAGATGGAAGGCCGGAGTTAAAGATGGAAGGAAGGCATCTTTCCCTCCGGCCTTCCATCTTTCCCTCCGGCCTTCCATCTCTCCCTCCGGCCTGCCATCTCTCCCTCCGGCCTGCCATTTCTCCCTCCGGCCTTCCATCTCTCCCTCCGGCCTTCCATCTCTCCCTCCAGCCTTCCGTCTCTCCCTCTGGCCTTCCGTCTCTCCCTCCGGCCTTCCATCTCTCCCTCCGGCCTTCCGTCTCTCCCTCCGGCCTTCCGTCTCTCCCTCCAGCCTTCCGTCTCTCCCTCCAGCCTTCCGTCTTTCCCTCCAGAGGGAAAGATGGAAGGCTGGAGGGAAAGATGGAAGGAAGGCATCTTTCCCTCCGGCCTTCCATCTTTCCCTCTGGCCTTCCATCTCTCCCTCCGGCCTTCCATCTCTCCTTCCGGCCTGCCATCTCTCCCTCTGGCCTGCCATCTCTCCCTCCGGCCTTCCATTTCTCTCCGGCCTTCCGTCTCTCCCTCCGGCCTTCCGTCTCTCCCTCCGGCCTTCCGTCTCCCCCTCCGGCCTTCCGTCTCTCCCTCCGGCCTTCCATCTTTCCAGCCGGAGGGAAAGATGTAAGGCCGGAGGGACAGATGTAAGGCTGGAGGGAAAGATGTAAGGCCGGAGGGAAAGATGGAAGGCCGGAGGGAAAGATGGAAGGCCATAGGGAAAGATGGAAGGCCATAGGAAAAGATGGAAGGCCGGAGGGAAAGATGGAAGGCCGGAGGGAAAGATAGAAGGAAGGCATCTTTCCCTCCGGCCTTCCATATCTCCCTCCGGCCTTCTGTCTCTGCCTCCGGCCTTCCGTCTCTCCCTCCGGCCTTCCGTCTCTCCCTCCGGACTGCCATCTCTCCCTCCGGCCTTCCATATCTCCCTCCGGCCTTCTGTCTCTCCCTCCGGCCTTCCGTATCTCCCTCCGGCCTGCCATCTCTCCCTCTAACCTGCCATCTCTCCCTCCGGCCTTCCATCTCTCCCTCCGGCCTTCCGTCTCTCCCTCCGGCCTGCCGTCTCTCCCTCTGGCCTTCCGTCTTTCCCTCCAGCCTTCCGTCTTTCCCTCCAGAGGGAAAGATGGAAGGCCGGAGTTAAAGATGGAAGGAAGGCATCTCTCCCTCCGGCCTTCCATCTCTCGCTCCGGCCTGCCATCTCTCCCTCTGGCCTGCCATCTCTCCCTCCAGCCTTCTGTCTCTCCCTCCGGTCTTCCATCTCTCCCTCCGGCCTTCCGTCTCTCCGTCCTGCCTTCCATCTCTCCATCCGGCCTGCCATCTCTCCCTCCGGCCTTCCGTCTCTCCCTCCGGCCTTCCGTCTCTCCCTCCGGCCTTCCATCTTTCCAGCCGGAGGGAAAGATGGAAGGCTGGAGGGAAAGATGTAAGGCTGGAGGGAAAGATGGAAAGCTGAAGGGAAAGATGTAAGGCTGGAGGGAAAGATGGAAGGCCGGAGGGAAAGATGGAAGGCCGGAAGGAAAGATGGAAGGCCGGAGGGAAAGATGGTAGGTCGGAGGGAAAGATGGAAGGCCGGAGGGAGAGATGGAAGGCCGGAGGGAAAGATGCCTTCCTTCCATCTTTCCCTCCAGCCTTCCATCTTTCCCTCCAGCCTTCCGTCTCTCCTGCCGGCCTTCTGTCTCTCCCTCTGGCCTTCCGTCTTTCCCTCCGGCCCTCCGTCTTTCCCTCCGGCATTCCGTCTTTCCCTCCAGAGGGAAAGATGGAAGGCTGGAGGAAAAGATGGAAGGAAGGCATCTTTCCCTCCGGCCTTCCATCTTTCCCTCCGGCCTTCCATCTCTCCCTCCGGCCTTCCATCTCTCCCTCCGGCCTGCCATCTCTCCCTCCGGCCTGCCATCTCTCCCTCCGGCCTTCCATCTCTCCCTCCGGCCTTCCGTCTCTCCCTCCGGCCTTCCGTCTCTCCCTCCGGCCTTCCGTCTCTCCCTCCAGCCTTCCGTCTCTCCCTCTGGCCTTACATCTTTCCAGCCGGAGGGAAAGATGGAAGGCTGGAGGGACAGATGTAAGGCTGGAGGGTAAGATGTAAGGCCGGAGGGAAAGATGGAAGGCCGGAGGGAAATATGGAAGGCCGGAGGGAAAGATGGTAGACCGGAGGGTAAGATGGAAGGCCATAGGGAAAGATGGAAGGCCGGAGGGAAAGATGGAAGGCCGGAAGGAAAGATGGAAGGAAGGCATCTTTCCCTCCAGCCTTCCATATCTCCCTCCGGCCTTCTGTCTCTCCCTCCGGCCTTCCGTCTCTCCCTCCGGCCTTCCGTCTCTCCCTCCGCCCTTCCGTCTCCCTCCAGCCTTCCGTCTCCCACTGGCCTTCCGTCTCTCCCTCCGGCCTTCCATCTCTCCCTCCGGCCTTCCATCTCTCCCTCCGGCCTTCCATCTCTCCCTCCTGCCTTCCATCTCTCCCTCCGGCCTTCCATATCTCCCTCCGGCCTTCCATCTCTCCCTCCAGCCTTCCATCTTTCCCTCCGGCCTTCCATCTCTCCCTCCGGCCTTCCGTCTCTCCCTCCGGCCTTCCATCTTTCCCTCCGGCCTTCCGTCTTTCCCTCCAGAGGGAAAGATGGAAGGCCGGAGTTAAAGATGGAAGGAAGGCATCTTTCCCTCCGGCCTTCCATCTTTCCCTCCGGCCTTCCATCTCTCCCTCTGGCCTGCCATCTCTCCCTCCGGCCTGCCATTTCTCCCTCCGGCCTTCCATCTCTCCCTCCGGCCTTCCATCTCTCCCTCCAGCCTTCCGTCTCTCCCTCTGGCCTTCCGTCTCTCCCTCCGGCCTTCCATCTCTCCCTCCGGCCTTCCGTCTCTCCCTCCGTCCTTCCGTCTCTCCCTCCAGCCTTCCGTCTCTCCCTCCAGCCTTCCGTCTTTCCCTCCAGAGGGAAAGATGGAAGGCTGGAGGGAAAGATGGAAGGAAGGCATCTTTCCCTCCGGCCTTCCATCTTTCCCTCTGGCCTTCCATCTCTCCATCCGGCCTTCCATCTCTCCTTCCGGCCTGCCATCTCTCCCTCTGGCCTGCCATCTCTCCCTCCGGCCTTCCATCTCTCTCCGGCCTTCCGTCTCTCCCTCCGGCCTTCCGTCTCTCCCTCCGGCCTTCCGTCTCTCCCTCCGGCCTTCCGTCTCTCCCTCCGGCCTTCCATCTTTCCAGCCGGAGGGAAAGATGTAAGGCCGGAGGGACAGATGTAAGGCTGGAGGGAAAGATGTAAGGCCGGAGGGAAAGATGGAAGGCCGGAGGGAAAGATGGAAGGCCATAGGGAAAGATGGAAGGCCATAGGAAAAGATGGAAGGCCGGAGGGAAAGATGGAAGGCCGGAGGGAAAGATAGAATGAAGGCATCTTTCCCTCCGGCCTTCCATATCTCCCTCCGGCCTTCTGTCTCTGCCTCCGGCCTTCCGTCTCTCCCTCCGGCCTTCCGTCTCTCCCTCCGGACTGCCATCTCTCCCTCCGGCCTTCCATATCTCCCTCCGGCCTTCTGTCTCTCCCTCCAGCCTTCCGTATCTCCCTCCGGCCTGCCATCTCTCCCTCTAACCTGCCATCTCTCCCTCCGGCCTTCCATCTCTCCCTCCGGCCTTCCGTCTCTCCCTCCGGCCTGCCGTCTCTCCCTCTGGCCTTCCGTCTTTCCCTCCGGCCTTCCGTCTTTCCCTCCAGAGGGAAAGATGGAAGGCCGGAGTTAAAGATGGAAGGAAGGCATCTCTCCCTCCGGCCTTCCATCTCTCGCTCCGGCCTGCCATCTCTCCCTCTGGCCTGCCATCTCTCCCTCCGGCCTTCCATCTCTCCCTCCGGCCTTCTGTCTCTCCCTCCGGTCTTCCATCTCTCCCTCCGGCCTTCCGTCTCTCCGTCCTGCCTTCCATCTCTCCATCCGGCCTGCCATCTCTCCCTCCGGCCTTCCGTCTCTCCCTCCGGCCTTCCGTCTCTCCCTCCGGCCTTCCATCTTTCCAGCCGGAGGGAAAGATGGAAGGCTGGAGGGAAAGATGTAAGGCTGGAGGGAAAGATGGAAAGCTGAAGGGAAAGATGTAAGGCTGGAGGGAAAGATGGAAGGCCGGAGGGAAAGATGGAAGGCCGGAAGGAAAGATGGAAGGCCGGAGGGAAAGATGGTAGGTCGGAGGGAAAGATGGAAGGCCGGAGGGAGAGATGGAAGGCCGGAGGGAAAGATGCCTTCCTTCCATCTTTCCCTCCAGCCTTCCATCTTTCCCTCCAGCCTTCCGTCTCTCCTGCCGGCCTTCTGTCTCTCCCTCTGGCCTTCCGTCT
Organism: Chaetoderma sp. LZ-2023a; assembly: GCA_034401795.1. NCBI lineage: Eukaryota > Metazoa > Mollusca > Caudofoveata > Chaetodermatida > Chaetodermatidae > Chaetoderma > Chaetoderma sp. LZ-2023a. The sequence continues at coordinate 140,703,556 of CM067369.1, read as the reverse complement.
TTCCCTCCGGCCCTCCGTCTTTCCCTCCGGCATTCCGTCTTTCCCTCCAGAGGGAAAGATGGAAGGCTGGAGGGAAAGATGGAAGGAAGGCATCTTTCCCTCCGGCCTTCCATCTTTCCCTCCGGCCTTCCATCTCTCCCTCCTGCCTTCCATCTCTCCCTCCGGCCTGCCATCTCTCCCTCCGGCCTGCCATCTCTCCCTCCGGCCTTCCATCTCTCCCTCCGGCCTTCCGTCTCTCCCTCCGGCCTTCCGTCTCTCCCTCCGGCCTTCCGTCTCTCCCTCCAGCCTTCCGTCTCTCCCTCTGGCCTTACATCTTTCCAGCCGGAGGGAAAGATGGAAGGCTGGAGGGACAGATGTAAGGCTGGAGGGTAAGATGTAAGGCCGGAGGGAAAGATGGAAGGCCGGAGGGAAATATGGAAGGCCGGAGGGAAAGATGGTAGACCGGAGGGTAAGATGGAAGGCCATAGGGAAAGATGGAAGGCCGGAGGGAAAGATGGAAGGCCGGAAGGAAAGATGGAAGGAAGGCATCTTTCCCTCCAGCCTTCCATATCTCCCTCCGGCCTTCTGTCTCTCCCTCCGGCCTTCCGTCTCTCCCTCCGGCCTTCCGTCTCTCCCTCCGGCCTTCCGTCTCTCCCTCCGGCCTTCAGTCTCTCCCTCCAGCCTTCCGTCTCTCCCTCCGGCCCTCCATCTCTCCCTCCGGCCCTCCGTCTCTCCCTCCGGCCTTCCGTCTCTCCCTCCGCCCTTCCGTCTCTCCCTCCGGTCTTCCATCTCTCCCTCCGGCCTGCCATCTCTCCCTCCGGCCTTCCATCTCTCCCTCCGGCCTGCCATCTCTCCCTCCGGCCTGCCATCTCTCCCTCGGCCTTCCATCTCTCCCTCTGGCCTTCCATATCTCCCTCCGGCCTTCTGTCTCTCCCTCTGGCCTTCCATATCTCCCTCCGGCCTTCTGTCTCTCCCTCTGGCCTTCCGTCTCTCCCTCCGGCCTTCCGTCTCTCCCTTCGGCCTTCCGTCTCTCCCTCCGGCCTTCCGTCTCTCCCTCCGGCCTTCCGTCTCTCCCTCCGGCCTTCCATCTTTCCCTCCGGCCTTCCGTCTTTCCCTCCAGAGGGAAAGATGGAAGGCCGGAGTTAAAGATGGAAGGAAGGCATCTTTCCCTCCGGCCTTCCATCTTTCCCTCCGGCCTTCCATCTCTCCCTCCGGCCTGCCATCTCTCCCTCCGGCCTGCCATTTCTCCCTCCGGCCTTCCATCTCTCCCTCCGGCCTTCCATCTCTCCCTCCAGCCTTCCGTCTCTCCCTCTGGCCTTCCGTCTCTCCCTCCGGCCTTCCGTCTCTCCCTCCAGCCTTCCGTCTCTCCCTCCGGCCCTCCGTCTCTCCCTCCGGCCTTCCATCTCTCCTTCCGCCCTTCCATCTCTCCCTCCGGCCTTCCATCTCTCCCTCCGGCCTTCCGTCTCTCCCTCCGGCCTTCCATCTTTCCCTCCGGCCTTCCGTCTTTCCCTCCAGAGGGAAAGATGGAAGGCCGGAGTTAAAGATGGAAGGAAGGCATCTTTCCCTCCGGCCTTCCATCTTTCCCTCCGGCCTTCCATCTCTCACTCCGGCCTGCCATCTCTCCCTCCGGCCTGCCATTTCTCCCTCCGGCCTTCCATCTCTCCCTCCGGCCTTCCATCTCTCCCTCCAGCCTTCCGTCTCTCGCTCTGGCCTTCCGTCTCTCCCTCCGGCCTTCCATCTCTCCCTCCGGCCTTCCGTCTCTCCCTCCGGCCTTCCGTCTCTCCCTCCAGCCTTCCGTCTCTCCCTCCGGCCTTCCGTCTCTCCCTCCGGCCTTCCCTCTCTCCCTCCGGCCTTCCATCTCTTCCTCCGTCCTTCCCTCTCTCCCTCCGGCCTTCCGTCTCTCCCTCCGGCCTTCCATCTCTCCCTCCGGCCTTCCGTCTCTCCCTCCGGCCTTCCATCTTTCCAGCCGGAGGGAAAGATGGAAGTCTGGAGGGAAAGATGGAAGGCTGGAGGGAAAGATGTACGGCTGGAGGGAAAGATGGAAGGCCGGAGGGAAAGATGGAAGGCCAGAGGGAAAGATGGTAGGTCGGAGGGAAAGATGGAAGGCCGGAGGGAGAGATGGAAGGCCGGCGGGAAAGATGCCTTCCTTCCATCTTTCCCTCCGGCCTTCCATCTTTCCCTCCGGCCTTCCGTCTCTCCCTCCGGCCTTCCGTCTCTCCCTCCGGCCTTCCGTCTCTCCCTCCGGCCTTCCGTCTTTCCCTCCGGCCTTCCGTTTTTCCCTCCGGCCTTCCGTCTTTCCCTCCGGCCTTCCGTCTTTCCCTCCAGAGGGAAAGATGGAAGGCTGGAGGGAAAGATGGAAGGAAGGCATCTTTCCCTCCGGCCTTCCATCTTTCCCTCTGGCCTTCCATCTCTCCCTCCGGCCTTCCATCTCTCCTTCCGGCCTGCCATCTCTCCCTCTGGCCTGCCATCTCTCCCTCCGGCCTTCCATCTCTCTCCGGCCTTCCGTCTCTCCCTCCGGCCTTCCGTCTCTCCCTCCGGCCTTCCGTCTCTCCCTCCGGCCTTCCGTCTCTCCCTCCGGCCTTCCATCTTTCCAGCCGGAGGGAAAGATGTAAGGCCGGAGGGACAGATGTAAGGCTGGAGGGAAAGATGTAAGGCCGGAGGGAAAGATGGAAGGCCGGAGGGAAATATGGAAGGCCGGAGGGAAAGATGGTAGACCGGAGGGAAAGATGGAAGGCCATAGGGAAAGATGGAAGGCCATAGGAAAAGATGGAAGGCCGGAGGGAAAGATGGAAGGCCGGAGGGAAAGATAGAAGGAAGGCATCTTTCCCTCCGGCCTTCCATATCTCCCTCCGGCCTTCTGTCTCTCCCTCCGGCCTTCCGTCTTTCCCTCCGGCCTTCCGTCTCTCCCTCCGGACTGCCATCTCTCCCTCCGGCCTTCCATATCTCCCTCCGGCCTTCTGTCTCTCCCTCCGGCCTTCCGTCTCTCCCTCCGTCCTGCCATCTCTCCCTCTGGCCTGCCATCTCTCCCTCCGGCCTTCCATCTCTCCCTCCGGCCTTCCGTCTCTCCCTCCGGCCTGCCGTCTCTCCCTCTGGCCTTCCGTCTTTCCCTCCGGCCTTCCGTCTTTCCCTCCAGAGGGAAAGATGGAAGGCCGGAGTTAAAGATGGAAGGAAGGCATCTCTCCCTCCGGCCTTCCCTCTCTCGCTCCGGCCTGCCATCTCTCCCTCTGGCCTGCCATCTCTCCCTCCGGCCTTCCATCTCTCCCTCCGGCCTTCTGTCTCTCCCTCCGGTCTTCCGTCTCTCCCTCCGGCCTTCCGTCTCTCCCTCCTGCCTTCCATCTCTCCCTCCGGCCTGCCATCTCTCCCTCCGGCCTTCCGTCTCTCCCTCCGGCCTTCCATCTTTCCCTCCGGCCTTCCGTCTTTCCCTCCGGCCTTCCGTCTTTCCCTCCAGCCTTCCGTCTTTCCCTCCAGAGGGAAAGATGGAAGGCCGGAGTTAAAGATGGAAGGAAGGCATCTTTCCCTCCGGCCTTCCATCTTTCCCTCCGGCCTTCCATCTCTCCCTCCGGCCTGCCATCTCTCCCTCCGACCTGCCATCTCTCCCTCCGGCCTTCCTTCTCTCCCTCCGGCCTGCCATCTCTCCCTCCGGCCTGCCATCTCTCCCTCTGGCCTTCCATCTCTCCCTCCGGCCTTCAGTCTCTCCCTCCGGTCTTCCGTCTCTCCCTCCAGCCTTCCATCTCTCCCTCCGGCCTTCCATCTCTCCCTCCGCCCTTCCGTCTTTCCCTCCGGCCTTCCGTCCTTCCCTCCGGCCTTCCGTCCTTCCCTCCGGCCTTCCGTCTTTCCCTCCAAAGGGAAAGATGGAAGGCCGGAGTTAAAGATGGAAGGAAGGCATCTTTCTCTCCGGCCTTCCATCTTTCCCTCCGGCCTTCCATCTCTCCCTCCGGCCTGCCATCTCTCCCTCCAGCCTGCCATCTCTCCCTCCGGCCTTCCATATCTCCCTCCAGCCTTCTGTCTCTCCCTCCGGCCTTCCGTCTCTCCCTCCGGCCTTCCCTCTCTCCCTCCGGCCTTCCGTCTCTCCCTCCGCCCTTCCGTCTCTCCCTCCGCCCTTCCGTCTCCCTTTGGCCTTCCGTCTCTCCCTCCGGCCTTCCATCTCTCCCTCCGGCCTTCCGTCTCTCCCTCCGGCCTTCCGTCTCTCCCTCCGGCCTTCTATCTCTCCCTCCGGCCTTCTGTCTCTCCCTCCAGCCTTCCGTCTCTCCCTCCGGCCTTCCGTCTCTCCCTCCGGCCTTCCGTCTCTCCCTCCACTCTTCCGTCTCTCCCTCCGCCCTTCCGTCTCCCTCTGGCCTTCCGTCTCTCCCTCCGGCCTTCCATCTCACCCTCCGGCCTTCCATCTCTCCCTCCGGCCTTCCATCTCTCCCTCTGGCCTTCCGTCTCTCCCTCTGGCCTTCCGTCTCTCCCTCCGGCCTTCCATCGTTCCCTCCGGCCTTCCGTCTTTCCCTCCGGCCTTCCGTCTTTCCCTCCGGCCTTCCGTCTTTCCCTCCAGAGGGAAAGATGGAAGGCCGGAGTTAAAGATGGAAGGAAGGCATCTTTCCATCCGGCCTTCCATCTTTCCATCCGGCCTTCCATCTCTCCCTCCGGCCTGCCATCTCTCCCTCCGGCCTGCCATCTCTCCATCCGGCCTTCCATCTCTCCCTCCGGCCTACCATCTCTCCCTCCGGCCTGCCATCTCTCCCTCCGGCCTTCCATCTCTCCCTCCGGCCTTCCGTCTCTCCCTCCGGTCTTCCGTCTCTTCCTCCGGCCTTCCATCTCTCCCTCCGGCCTTCCATCTCTCCCTCCGGCCTTCCATCTCTCCCTCCCGCCTTCCATCTCTCCCTCCGGCCTTCCATCTCTCCCTCCGGCCTTCCATCTCTCCCTCCGGCCTTCCGTCTCTCCCTCCGGCCTTCCGTCTCTCCCTCCGGCCTTCCATCTTTCCCTCCAGCCTTCCGTCTTTCCCTCCGGCCTTCCGTCTTTCCCTCCGGCCTTCCGTCTTTCCCTCCAGAGGGAAAGATGGAAGGCCGGAGTTAAAGATGGAAGGAAGGCATCTTTCCCTCCGGCCTTCCATCTTTCCCTCCGGCCTTCCATCTCTCCCTCCGGCCTGCCATCTCTCCCTCCGACCTGCCATCTCTCCCTCCGGCCTTCCTTCTCTCCCTCCGGCCTGCCATCTCTCCCTCTGGCCTTCCATCTCTCCCTCCGGCCTTCAGTCTCTCCCTCCGGTCTTCCGTCTCTCCCTCCGGCCTTCCATTTCTCCCTCCGGCCTTCCATCTCTCCCTCCGCCCTTCCGTCTTTCCCTCCGGCCTTCCGTCCTTCCCTCCGGCCTTCCGTCCTTCCCTCCGGCCTTCCGTCTTTCCCTCCAGAGGGAAAGATGGAAGGCCGGAGTTAAAGATGGAAGGAAGGCATCTTTCCCTCCGGCCTTCCATCTTTCCCTCCGGCCTTCCATCTCTCCCTCCGGCCTGCCATCTCTCCCTCCAGCCTGCCATCTCTCCCTCCGGCCTTCCATATCTCCCTCCGGCCTTCTGTCTCTCCCTCCGGCCTTCCGTCTCTCCCTCCGGCCTTCCCTCTCTCCATCCGGCCTTCCGTCTCTCCCTCCGCCCTTCCGTCTCTCCCTCCGCCCTTCCGTCTCCCTTTGGCCTTCCGTCTCTCCCTCCGGCCTTCCATCTCTCCCTCCGGCCTTCCGTCTCTCCCTCCGGCCTTCCATCTCTCCCTCCGCCTTCTATCTCTCCCTCCGGCCTTCCGTCTCTCCCTCCAGCCTTCCGTCTCTCCCTCCGGCCTTCCGTCTCTCCCTCCGGCCTTCCGTCTCTCCCTCCACTCTTCCGTCTCTCCCTCCGCCCTTCCGTCTCCCTCTGGCCTTCCGTCTCTCCCTCCGGCCTTCCATCTCACCCTCCGGCCTTCCATCTCTCCCTCCGGCCTTCCATCTCTCCCTCCGGCCTTCCGTCTCTCCCTCTGGCCTTCCGTCTCTCCCTCCGGCCTTCCATCGTTCCCTCCGGCCTTCCGTCTTTCCCTCCGGCCTTCCGTCTTTCCCTCTGGCCTTCCGTCTTTCCCTCCAGAGGGAAAGATGGAAGGCCGGAGTTAAAGATGGAAGGAAGGCATCTTTCCCTCCGGCCTTCCATCTTTCCCTCCGGCCTTCCATCTCTCCCTCCAACCTGCCATCTCTCCCTCCGGCCTGCCATCTTTCCATCCGGCCTTCCATCTCTCCCTCCGGCCTACCATCTCTCCCTCCGGTCTTCCGTCTCTCCCTCCGGCCTTCCGTCTCTCCCTCCGGCCTTCCATCTCTCCCTCCGCCCTTCCGTCTTTCCCTCCGGCCTTCCGTCCTTCCCTCCGGCCTTCCATCCTTCCCTCCGGCCTTCCGTCTTTCCCTCCAGAGGGAAAGATGGAAGGCCGGAGTTAAAGATGGAAGGAAGGCATCTTTCCCTCCGGCCTTCCATCTTTCCTTCGGCCCTCCATCTCTCCCTCCGGCCTGCCATCTCTCCCTCCAGCCTGCCATCTCTCCCTCCGGTCTTCCATATCTCCCTCCGGCCTTCTGTCTCTCCCTCCGGCCTTCCGTCTCTCCCTCCGGCCTTCCCTCTCTCCCTCCGGCCTTCCGTCTCTCCCTCCGCCCTTCCGTCTCTCCCTCCGCCCTTCCGTCTCCCTTTGGCCTTTCGTCTCTCCCTCCGGCCTTCCATCTCTCCCTCCGGCCTTCCATCTCTCCCTCCGGCCTTCCGTCTCTCCCTCCGGCCTTCTATCTCTCCCTCCGGCCTTCCGTCTCTCCCTCCAGCCTTCCGTCTCTCCCTCCGGCCTTCCGTCTCTCCCTCCGGCCTTCCGTCTCTCCCTCCACTCTTCCGTCTCTCCCTCCGCCCTTCCGTCTCCCTTTGGCCTTTCGTCTCTCCCTCCGGCCTTCCATCTCACCCTCCGGCCTTCCATCTCTCCCTCCGGCCTTCCATCTCTCCCTCTGGCCTTCCGTCTCTCCCTCTGGCCTTCCGTCTCTCCCTCCGGCCTTCCATCGTTCCCTCCGGCCTTCCGTCTTTCCCTCCGCCCTTCCGTCTTTCCCTCCGGCCTTCCGTCTTTCCCTCCAGAGGGAAAGATGGAAGGCCGGAGTTAAAGATGGAAGGAAGGCATCTTTCCATCCGGCCTTCCATCTTTCCCTCCGGCCTTCCATCTCTCCCTCCGGCCTGCCATCTCTCCCTCCGGCCTGCCATCTCTCCATCCGGCCTTCCATCTCTCCCTCCGGCCTACCATCTCTCCCTCCGGCCTGCCATCTCTCCCTCCGGCCTTCCATCTCTCCCTCCGGCCTTCCGTCTCTCCCTCCGGTCTTCCGTCTCTCCCTCCGGCCTTCCATCTCTCCCTCCGGCCTTCCATCTCTCCCTCCGGCCTTCCATCTCTCCCTCCCGCCTTCCATCTCTCCCTCCGGCCTTCCATCTCTCCCTCGGGCCTTCCATCTCTCCCTCCGGCCTTCCGTCTCTCCCTCCGGCCTTCCGTCTCTCCCTCCGGCCTTCCATCTTTCCCTCTGGCCTTCCGTCTTTCCCTCCGGCCTTCCGTCTTTCCCTCCGGCCTTCCGTCTTTCCCTCCAGAGGGAAAGATGGAAGGCCGGAGTTAAAGATGGAAGGAAGGCATCTTTCCCTCCGGCCTTCCATCTTTCCCTCCGGCCTTCCATCTCTCCCTCCGGCCTGCCATCTCTCCCTCCGACCTGCCATCTCTCCCTCCGGCCTTCCTTCTCTCCCTCCGGCCTGCCATCTCTCCCTCCGGCCTGCCATCTCTCCCTCTGGCCTTCCATCTCTCCCTCCGGCCTTCAGTCTCTCCCTCCGGTCTTCCGTCTCTCCCTCCGGCCTTCCGTCTCTCCCTCCGGCCTTCCATCTCTCCCTCCGCCCTTCCGTCTTTCCCTCCGGCCTTCCGTCCTTCCCTCCGGCCTTCCGTCCTTCCCTCCGGCCTTCCGTCTTTCCCTCCAGAGGGAAAGATGGAAGGCCGGAGTTAAAGATGGAAGGAAGGCATCTTTCCCTCCGGCCTTCCATCTTTCCCTCCGGCCTTCCATCTCTCCCTCCGGCCTGCCATCTCTCCCTCCAGCCTGCCATCTCTCCCTCCGGCCTTCCATATCTCCCTCCGGCCTTCTGTCTCTCCCTCCGGCCTTCCGTATCTCCCTCCGGCCTTCCCTCTCTCCCTCCGGCCTTCCGTCTCTCCCTCCACCCTTCCGTCTCTCCCTCCGCCCTTCCGTCTCCCTTTGGCCTTCCGTCTCTCCCTCCGGCCTTCCATCTCTCCCTCCGGCCTTCCGTCTCTTCCTCCGGCCTTCCATCTCTCCCTCCGCCTTCTATCTCTCCCTCCGGCCTTCCGTCTCTCCCTCCAGCCTTCCGTCTCTCCCTCCGGCCTTCCGTCTCTCCCTCCGGCCTTCCGTCTCTCCCTCCACTCTTCCGTCTCTCCCTCCGCCCTTCCGTCTCCCTCTGGCCTTCCGTCTCTCCCTCCGGCCTTCCATCTCACCCTCCGGCCTTCCGTCTCTCCCTCCAGCCTTCCGTCTCTCCCTCCGGCCTTCCGGCCCTCCCTCTGGCCTTCCGTCTCTCCCTCCGGCCTTCCATCATTCCCTCCGGCCTTCCGTCTTTCCCTCCGGCATTCCGTCTTTCCCTCCGGCCTTCCGTCTTTCCCTCCAGAGGGAAAGATGGAAGGCCGGAGTTAAAGATGGAAGGAAGGCATCTTTCTGTCCGGCCTTCCATCTTTCCCTCCGGACTTCGATCTCTCCCTTCGGCCTGCCATCTCTCCCTCCGGCCTGCCATCTTTCCATCCAGCCTTCCATCTCTCCCTCCGGCCTACCATCTCTCCCTCCGGCCTGCCATCTCTCCCTCCGGCCTTCCATCTCTCCCTCCGGCCTTCCGTCTCTCCCTCCGGTCTTCCGTCTCTCCCTCCGGCCTTCCGTCTCTCCCTCCGGCCTATCATCTCTCCCTCCGGCCTGCCATCTCTCCCTCCGGCCTTCCATCTCTCCCTCCGGCCTGCCATCTCTCCCTCCGGCCTGCCATCTCTCCCTCCGGCCTTCCATCTCTCCCTCCGGCCTTCCATCTCTCCCTCCGGCCTTCCGTCTCTCCCTCTGGCTATCCATCTTTCCAGCCGGAGGGAAAGATGGAAGGCTGGAGGGACAGATGTAAGGCTGGAGGGAAAGATGTAAGGCCGGAGGGAAAGATGGAAGGCCGGAGGGAAATATGGAAGGCCGGAGGGAAAGATGGTAGACCGGAGGGAAAGATGGAAGGCCATAGGGAAAGATGGAAGGCCGGAGGGAAAGATGGAAGGGCCGGAGGGAAAGATGGAAGGAAGGCATCTTTCCCTCCGGCCTTCCATATCTCCCTCCGGCCTTCTGTCTCTCCCTCTGGCCTTCCGTCTCTCCCTCCGGCCTTCCGTCTCTCCCTTCGGCCTTCCGTCTCTCCCTCCGGCCTTCCGTCGCTCCCTCCAGCCTTCCGTCTCTCCCTCCGGCCCTCCGTCTCTCCCTCCGTCTTCCGTCTCTCCCTCCGCCCTTCCATCTCTCCCTCCGCCCTACCGTCTCCCTCCACCCTTCCGTCTCCCACTGGCCTTCCGTCTCTCCCTCCGGCCTTCCATATCTCCCTCCGGCCTTCCATCTCTCCCTCCGGCCTTCCATCTCTCCCTCCTGCCTTCCATCTTTCCCTCCGGCCTTCCATCTCTCCCTCCGGCCTTCCATCTCTCCCTCCAGCCTTCCATCTCTCCCTCCGGCCTTCCATCTCTCCCTCCGGCCTTCCGTCTCTCCCTCCGGCCTTCCATCTTTCCCTCCGGCCTTCCGTCTTTCCCTCCAGAGGGAAAGATGGAAGGCCGGAGTTAAAGATGGAAGGAAGGCATCTTTCCCTCAGGCCTTCCATCTTTCCCTCCGGCCTTCCATCTCTCCCTCCGGCCTGCCATCTCTCCCTCCGGCCTGCCATTTCTCCCTCCGGCCTTCCATCTCTCCCTCCGGCCTTCCATCTCTCCCTCCAGCCTTCCGTCTCTCCCTCTGGCCTTCCGTCTCTCCCTCCGGCCTTCCGTCTCTCCCTCCGGCCTTCCGTCTCTCCCTCCAGCCTTCCGTCTCTCCCTCCGGCCTTCCGTCTCTCCCTCCGGCCTTCCCTCTCTCCCTCCGGCCTTCCATCTCTTCCTACGTCCTTCCGTCTCTCCCTCCGGCCTTCCGTCTCTCCCTCCGGCATTCCATCTCTCCCTCTGGCCTTCCGTCTCTCCCTCCGGCCTTCCATCTTTCCAGCCGGAGGGAAAGATGGAAGTCTGGAGGGAAAGATGGAAGGCTGGAGGGAAAGATGTACGGCTGGAGGGAAAGATGGAAGGCCGTAGGGAAAGATGGAAGGTCGGATGGAAAGATGGAAGGCCGGAGGGAAAGATGGTAGGTCGGAGGGAAAGATGGAAGGCCGGAGGGAGAGATGGAAGGCCGGAGGGAAAGATGCCTTCCTTCCATCTTTCCCTCCGGCCTTCCATCTTTCCCTCCGGCCTTCCGTCTCTCCCTCCGGCCTTCCGTCTCTCCCTCCGGCCTTCCATCTTTCCATCCGGCCTTCCGTTTTTCCCTCCGGCCTTCCATCTTTCCCTCCAGAGGGAAAGATGGAAGGCTGGAGGGAAAGATGGAAGGAAGGCATCTTTCCCTCCGGCCTTCCATCTTTCCCTCTGGCCTTCCATCTCTCCATCCGGCCTTCCATCTCTCCTTCCGGCCTGCCATCTATCCCTCTGGCCTGCCATCTCTCCCTCCGGCCTTCCATCTCTCTCTCCGGCCTTCCGTCTCTCCCTCCGGCCTTCCGTCTCTCCCTCTGGCCTTCCATCTCTCCCTCCGGCCATCCGTCTCTCCCTCCGGCCTTCCATCTTTCCAGCCGGAGGGAAAGATGTAAGGCCGGAGGGACAGATGTAAGGCTGGAGGGAAAGATGTAAGGCCGGAGGGAAAGATGGAAGCCCGGAGGGAAATATGGAAGGCCGGAGGGAAAGATGGTAGACCGGAGGGAAAGATGGAAGGCCATAGGGAAAGATGGAAGGCCATAGGAAAAGATGGAAGGCCGGAGGGAAAGATGGAAGGCCGGAGGGAAAGATAGAAGGAAGGCATCTTTCCCTCCGGCCTTCCATATCTCCCTCCGGCCTTCTGTCTCTCCCTCCGGCCTTCCGTCTCTCCCTCCGGCCTTCCGTCTCTCCCTCCGGACTGCCATCTCTCCCTCCGGCCTTCCATATCTCCCTCCGGCCTTCTGTCTCTCCCTCCGGCCTTCCGTCTCTCCCTCCGGCCTGCCATCTCTCCCTCTGGCCTGCCATCTCTCCCTCCGGCCTTCCATCTCTCCCTCCGGCCTTCCGTCTCTCCCTCCGGCCTGCCGTCTCTCCCTCTGGCCTTCCATCTCTCCCTCCGGCCTTCCATCTCTCCCTCCGGCCTTCCGTCTCTCCCTCCGGCCTTCCATCTTTCCAGCCGGAGGGAAAGATGGAAGTCTGGAGGGAAAGATGGAAGGCTGGAGGGAAAGATGTACGGCTGGAGGGAAAGATAGAAGGCCGTAGGGAAAGATTTAAGGCCGGATGGAAAGATGGAAGGCTGGAGGGAAAGATGGTAGGTCGGAGGGAAAGATCGAAGGCCGGAGGGAGAGATGGAAGGCCAGAGGGAAAGATGCCTTCCTTCCATCTTTCCCTCCGGCCTTCCATCTTTCCCTCCGGCCTTCCGTCTCTCCCTCCGGCCTTCCATCTTTCCCTCCGTACTTCCGTCTCTCCCTCCGGCCTTCCGTCTCTCCCTCCGGCCTTCCGTCTCTCCCTCCGGCCTTCCATCTTTCCATCCGGCCTTCCGTTTTTCCCTCCGGCCTTCCGTCTTTCCCTCCAGAGGGAAAGATGGAAGGCTGGAGGGAAAGATGGAAGGAAGGCATCTTTCCCTCCGGCCTTCCATCTTTCCCTCTGGCCTTCCATCTCTCCCTCCGGCCTTCCATCTCTCCTTCCGGCCTGCCATCTATCCCTCTGGCCTGCCATCTCTCCCTCTGGCCGTCCATCTCTCTCTCCGGCCTTCCGTCTCTCCCTCCGGCCTTCCGTCTCTCCCTCCGGCCTTCCGTCTCTCCCTCCGGCCATCCGTCTCTCCCTCCGGCCTTCCATCTTTCCAGCCGGAGGGAAAGATGTAAGGCCGGAGGGACAGATGTAAGGCTGGAGGGAAAGATGTAAGGCCGGAGGGAAAGATGGAAGGCCGGAGGGAAATATGGAAGGCCGGAGGGAAAGATGGTAGACCGGAGGGAAAGATGGAAGGCCATAGGGAAAGATGGAAGGCCATAGGAAAAGATGGAAGGCCGGAGGGAAAGATGGAAGGCCGGTGGGAAAGATAGAAGGAAGGCATCTTTCCCTCCGGCCTTCCATATCTCCCTCCGGACTTCTATCTCTCCCTGCGGCCTTCCGTCTCTCCCTCCGGCCTTCCGTCTCTCCCTCCGGACTGCCATCTCTCCCTCCGGCCTTCCATATCTCCCTCCGGCCTTCTGTCTCTCCCTCCGGCCTTCCGTCTCTCCCTCCGGCCTCCCATCTCTCCCTCTGGCCCTGCCATCTCTCCCTCCGGCCTTCCATCTCTCCCTCCAGCCTTCCGTCTCTCCCTCCGGCCTGCCGTCTCTCCCTCTGGCCTTCCGTCTTTCCCTCCGGCCTTCCGTCTTTCCCTCCTGAGGGAAAGATGGAAGGCCGGAGTTAAAGATGGAAGGAAGGCAGCTTTCCCTCCGGCCTTCCATCTTTCCCTCCGGCCTTCCATCTCTCCCTCCGGCCTGCCATCTCTCCCTCCGGCCTGCCATCTCTCCCTCCGGCCTTCCATATCTCCCTCCGGCCTTCTGTCTCTCCCTCCGGCCTTCCGTCTCTCCCTCCGGCATTCCGTCTCTCCCTCCGGCCTTCCGTCTCTCCCTCCGACCTTCCGTCTCTCCCTCCGCCCTTCCGACTCCCTCTGGCCTTCCGTCTCTCCCTCCGGCCTTCCATCTCTCCCTCCGGCCTTCCATCTCTCCCTCCTGTCTTCCATCTCTCCCTTCGGCCTTCCGTCTCTCACTCCGGCCTTCCGTCTCTCCCTCCAGCCTTCCGTCTCTCACTCCGGCCTTCCGTCTCTCCCTCCGGCCTTCCGTCTCTTCCTCCGGCCTTCCGTCTTTCCCTCCGGCCTTCCGTCTTTCCCTCTGGCCTTCCGTCTTTCCCTCCGGCCTTCCGTCTTTCCCTCCAGAGGGAAAGATGGAAGGCCGGAGTTAAAGATGGAAGGAAGGCATCTTTCCCTCCGGCCTTCCATCTTTCCCTCCGGCCTTCCATCTCTCCCTCCGGCCTTCCATCTCTCCCTCCGGCTTGCCATCTCTCCCTCCGGCCTTCCATCTCTCCCTCCGGCCTTCCATCTCTCCATCCGGCCTTCCATCTCTCCCTCCAGTCTTCCGTCTCTCCCTCCGGCCTTCCGTCTCTCCCTCCGGCCTTCTGTCTCTCCCTCCAGCCTTCCGTCTCTCCCTCCGGCCTTCTGTCTCTCCCTCCAGCCTTCCGTCTCTCCCTCCGGCCTTCCATCTCTTCCTCCGTCCTTCCGTCTCTCCCTCCAGCCGTCCGTCTCTCCCTCCGGCCTTCCGTCTCTCCCTCCGGCCTTCCGTCTCTCCCTCCAGCCTTCCGTCTCTCCCTCTGGCCTTCCATCTCTCCCTCCGGCCTTCCATCTTTCCAGCCGGAGGGAAAGATGGAAGTCTGGAGGGAAAGATGTAAGGGCGGAGGGAAAGATGGAAGGCTGGAGGGAAAGATGTAAGGCTGGAGGGAAAGATGGAAGGCTGGAGGGAAAGATGGAAGGCCGGAGGGAAAGATTGAAGGCCGGAGGGAAAGATGGTAGGTCGGAGGGAAAGATGGAAGGCAGGAGGGAGCGATGGAAGGCCAGAGGGAAAGATGCCTTCCTTCCATCTTTCCCTCCGGCCTTCCATCTTTCCCTCCGGCCTTCCGTCTTTCCCTACGGCCTTCCGTCTTTCCCTCCAGAGGGAAAGATGGAAGGCTGGAGGGAAAGATGGAAGGAATGCATCTTTCCCTCCGGCCTTCCATCTTTCCCTCCGGCCTTCCATCTCTCCCTCCGGCCTTCCATCTCTCCCTCCGGCCTGCCATCTCTCCCTCCGGCCTGCCATCTCTCCCTCCGGCCTTCCATCTCTCCCTCCGGCCTTCCATCTCTCCCTCCGGCCTTCCGTCTCTCCCTCCGGCCTTCCGTCTCTCCCTCCGGCCTTCCATCTCTCCATCCGCCCTTCCATCTTTCCAGCCAGAGGGAAAGATGTAAGGCCGGAGGGACAGATGTAAGGCTGGAGGGAAAGATGTAAGACCGGAGGGAAAGATGGAAGGCCGGAGGGAAATATGGAAGGCCGGAGGGAAAGATGGTAGACCGGAGGGAAAGATGGAAGGCCATAGGGAAAGATGAAAGGCCATAGGAAAAGATGGAAGGCCGGAGGGAAAGATGGAAGGCCGGAGGGAAAGATGGAAGGAAGGCATCTTTCCCTCCAGCCTTCCGTCTCTCCCTCCGGCCTTCCGTCTCTCCCTCCACCCTTCCGTCTCTCCCTCCGCCCTTCCGTCTCTCCCTGCGGCCTTCCATCTTTCCCTCCGGCCTTCCATCTTTCCCTCCGGTCTTCCATTTCTCACTCTGGCCTGCCATCTCTCCCTCCGGCCTGCCATCTCTCCCTCCGGCCTTCCATCTCTCCCTCCGGCCTGCCATCTCTCCCTCTGGCCTGCCATCTCTCCCTCCGGCCTTCCATCTCTCCCTCCGGCCTTCCGTCTCTCCCTCCGGCCTGCCATCTCTCCCTCTGGCCTTCCGTCTTTCCCTCCGGCCTTCCGTCTTTCCCTCCAGAGGGAAAGATGGAAGGCCGGAGTTAAAGATGGAAGGAAGGCATCTTTCCCTCCGGACTTCCATCTTTCCCTCCGGCCTTCCATCTCTCCCTCCGGCGTGCCATCTCTCCCTCCGGCCTGCCATCTCTCCCTCCGGCCTTCCATATCTCCCTCCGGCCTTCTGTCTCTCCCTCCAGCCTTCCGTCTCTCCCTCCGGCCTTCCGTCTCTCCCTCCGGCCTTCCGTCTCTCCCTCCGACCTTCCGTCTCTCCCTCCGCCCTTCCGACTCCCTCTGGCCTTCCGTCTCTCCCTCCGGCCTTCCGTCTCTCCCTCCGGCCTTCCGTCTCTCCCTTCGGCCTTCCATCTCTCCCTCCGGCCTTCCATCTCTCCCTCCTGTCTTCCATCTCTCCCTCCGGCCTTCCGTCTCTCACTCCAGCCTTCCGTCTCACCCTCCAGCCTTCCGTCTCTCACTCCGGCCTTCCGTCTCTCCCTCCGGCCTACCGTCTCTCCCTCCGGCTTTCCGTCTTTCCCTCCGGCCTTCCGTCTTTCCCTCTGGCCTTCCGTCTTTCCCTCCGGCCTTCCGTCTTTCCCTCCACAGGGAAAGATGGAAGGCCGGAGTTAAAGATGGAAGGAAGGCATCTTTCCCTCCGGCCTTCCATCTTTCCCTCCGGCCTTCCATCTCTCCCTCCGGCCTTCCATCTCTCCCTCCGGCTTGCCATCTCTCCCTCAGGCCTGCCATCTCTCCCTCCGGCCTTCCATCTCTCCCTCCGGCCTTCCATCTCTCCCTCCAGCCTTCCATCTCTCCCTCCAGTCTTCTGTCTCTCCCTCCGGCCTTCCGTCTCTCCCTCCGGCCTTCCGTCTCTCCCTCCGGCCTTCCGTCTCTCCCTCCGGCCTTCCGCCTCTCCCTCCGGACTTCCGTCTCTCCCTCCAGCCTTCCATCTCTTCCTCCGTCCTTCCGTCTCTCCCTCCAGCCTTCCGTCTCTCCCTCCGGCCTTCCGTCTCTCCCTCCGGCCTTCCGTCTCTCCCTCCAGCCTTCCGTCTCTCCCTCTGGCCTTCCGTCTCTCCCTCCGGCCTTCCATCTTTCCAGCCGGAGGGAAAGATGGAAGTCTGGAGGGAAAGATGTAAGGCTGGAGGGAAAGATGGAAGGCTGGAGGGAAAGATGTAAGGCTGGAGGGAAAGATGGAAGGCCGGAGGGAAAGATGGAAGGCCGGAGGGAAAGATTGAAGGCCGGAGGGAAAGATGGTAGGTCGGAGGGAAAGATGGAAGGCAGGAGGGAGAGATGGAAGGCCAGAGGGAAAGATGCCTTCCTTCCATCTTTCCCTCCGGCCTTCCATCTTTCTCTCCGGCCTTCCGTCTTTCCCTCCGGCCTTCCGTCTTTCCCTCCAGAGGGAATGATGGAAGGCTGGAGGGAAAGATGGAAGGAATGCATCTTTCCCTCCGGCCTTCCATCTTTCCGTCCGGCCTTCCATCTCTCCCTCCGGCCTTCCATCTCTCCCTCCGGCCTGCCATCTCTCCCTCCGGCCTGCCATCTCTCCCTCCGGCCTTCCATCTCTCCCTCTGGCCTTCCATCTCTTCCTCCGGCCTTCCGTCTCTCCCTCCGGCCTTCCGTCTCTCCCTCCGGCCTTCCGTCTCTCCCTCCGCCCTTCCATCTTTCCAGCCGGAGGGAAAGATGTAAGGCCGGAGGGACAGATGTAAGGCTGGAGGGAAAGATGTAAGGCCGGAGGGAAAGATGGAAGGCCGGAGGGATATATGGAAGGCCGGAGGGAAAGATGGTAGACCGGAGGGAAAGATGGAAGGCCATAGGGAAAGATGGAAGGCCATAGGAAAAGATGGAAGGCCGGAGGGAAAGATGGAAGGCCGGAGGGAAAGATGGAAGGAAGGCATCTTTCCCTCCAGCCTTCCATATCGCCCTCCGGCCTTCTGTCTCTCCCTCCGGCCTTCCGTCTCTCCCTCCGGCCTTCCGTCTCTCCCTCCAGCCTTCCGTCTCTCCCTCCAGCCTTCCGTCTCTCCCTCCGGCCCTCCGTCTCTCGCTCCGGCCTTCCGTCTCTCCCTCCGCCCTTCCGTCTCTCCTTCTGCCCTTCCGTCTCCCTCCACCCTTCCGTCTCCCACTGGCCTTCCGTCTCTCCCTCCGGCCTTCCATCTCTCCCTCCGGCCTTCCTTCTCTCCCTCCGGCCTTCCGTCTCTCCCTCCGGCCTTCCGTCTTTCCCTCCAGCCTTCCGTCTTTCCCTCCGGCCTTCCGTCTTTTCCTCCAGAGGGAAAGATGGAAGGCCTGAGTTAAAGATGGAAGGAAGGCATCTTTCCCTCCGGCCTTCCATCTTTCCCTCCGGCCTTCCGTCTTTCCCTCCGGCCTTCCGTCTCTCCCTCCGGCCTGCCATCTCTCCCTCCGGCCTTCCATATCCCCCTCCGGCCTTCTGTCTCTCCCTCCGGCCTTCCCTCTCTCCCTCCGGCCTTCCGTCTCTCCCTCCGCCCTTCCGTCTCTCCCTCCACCCTTCCGTCTCTCCCTCCACCCTTCCGTCTCCCTCTGGCCTTCCGTCTCTCCCTCCGGCCTTCCGTCTCTCCCTCTGGCCTTCCATCTCTCCCTCCGCCCTTCCATCTCTCCCTCCGGCCTTCCGTCTCTCCCTCCGGCCTTCCGTCTCTCCCTCCGGCCTTCCATCTTTCCCTCCGGCCTGCCATCTCTCCCTCCGGCCTTCCATATCCCCCTCCGGCCTTCTGTCTCTCCCTCCAGTCTAACATCTCTCCCTCCGGCCTTCCGTCTCTCACTCCGGCCTTCCGTCTCTCCCTCCAGCCTTCCGTCTCTCCCTCCGGCCTTCCGTCTCTCCCTCCGGCCTTCCGTCTCTCCCTCCGGCCTTCCGTCTCTCCCTCCGGCCTTCCATCTCTCCCTCCAGCCTTCCATCTCTCCCTCCAGTCTTCTGTCTCTCCCTCCGGCCTTCCGTCTCTCCCTCCGGCCTTCCGTCTCTCCCTCCGGCCTTCCGTCTCTCCCTCCGGCCTTCCGTCTCTCCCTCCGGACTTCCGTCTCTCCCTCCGGCCTTCCATCTCTTCCTCCGTCCTTCCGTCTCTCCCTCCAGCCTTCCGTCTCTCCCTCCGGCCTTCCGTCTCTCCCTCCAGCCTTCCGTCTCTCCCTCTGGCCTTCCGTCTCTCCCTCCGGCCTTCCATCTTTCCAGCCGGAGGGAAAGATGGAAGTCTGGAGGGAAAGATGTAAGGCTGGAGGGAAAGATGGAAGGCTGGAGGGAAAGATGTAAGGCTGGAGGGAAAGATGGAAGGCCGGAGGGAAAGATGGAAGGCCGGAGGGAAAGATTGAAGGCCGGAGGGAAAGATGGTAGGTCGGAGGGAAAGATGGAAGGCAGGAGGGAGAGATGGAAGGCCAGAGGGAAAGATGCCTTCCTTCCATCTTTCCCTCCGGCCTTCCATCTTTCTCTCCGGCCTTCCGTCTTTCCCTCCGGCCTTCCGTCTTTCCCTCCAGAGGGAATGATGGAAGGCTGGAGGGAAAGATGGAAGGAATGCATCTTTCCCTCCGGCCTTCCATCTTTCCGTCCGGCCTTCCATCTCTCCCTCCGGCCTTCCATCTCTCCCTCCGCCTGCCATCTCTCCCTCCGGCCTGCCATCTCTCCCTCCGGCCTTCCATCTCTCCCTCTGGCCTTCCATCTCTTCCTCCGGCCTTCCGTCTCTCCCTCCGGCCTTCCGTCTCTCCCTCCGGCCTTCCGTCTCTCCCTCCGCCCTTCCATCTTTCCAGCCGGAGGGAAAGATGTAAGGCCGGAGGGACAGATGTAAGGCTGGAGGGAAAGATGTAAGGCCGGAGGGAAAGATGGAAGGCCGGAGGGATATATGGAAGGCCGGAGGGAAAGATGGTAGACCGGATGGAAAGATGGAAGGCCATAGGGAAAGATGGAAGGCCATAGGAAAAGATGGAAGGCCGGAGGGAAAGATGGAAGGCCGGAGGGAAAGATGGAAGGAAGGCATCTTTCCCTCCAGCCTTCCATATCGCCCTCCGGCCTTCTGTCTCTCCCTCCGGCCTTCCGTCTCTCCCTCCGGCCTTCCGTCTCTCCCTCCAGCCTTCCGTCTCTCCCTCCAGCCTTCCGTCTCTCCCTCCGGCCCTCCGTCTCTCCCTCCGGCCTTCCGTCTCTCCCTCCGCCCTTCCGTCTCTCCTTCTGCCCTTCCGTCTCCCACCACCCTTCCGTCTCCCACTGGCCTTCCGTCTCTCCCTCCGGCCTTCCATCTCTCCCTCCGGCCTTCCTTCTCTCCCTCCGGCCTTCCGTCTCTCCCTCCGGCCTTCCGTCTTTCCCTCCAGCCTTCCGTCTTTCCCTCCGGCCTTCCGTCTTTTCCTCCAGAGGGAAAGATGGAAGGCCTGAGTTAAAGATGGAAGGAAGGCATCTTTCCCTCCGGCCTTCCATCTTTCCCTCCGGCCTTCCGTCTTTCCCTCCGGCCTTCCGTCTCTCCCTCCGGCCTGCCATCTCTCCCTCCGGCCTTCCATATCCCCCTCTGGCCTTCTGTCTCTCCCTCCGGCCTTCCCTCTCTCCCTCCGGCCTTCCGTCTCTCCCTCCGCCCTTCCGTCTCTCCCTCCACCCTTCCGTCTCTCCCTCCACCCTTCCGTCTCCCTCTGGCCTTCCGTCTCTCCCTCTGGCCTTCCATCTCTCCCTCCGCCCTTCCATCTCTCCCTCCGGCCTTCCGTCTCTCCCTCCGGCCTTCCGTCTCTCCCTCCGGCCTTCCATCTTTCCCTCCGGCCTGCCATCTCTCCCTCCGGCCTTCCATATCCCCCTCCGGCCTTCTGTCTCTCCCTCCAGTCTAACATCTCTCCCTCCGGCCTTCCGTCTCTCACTCCGGCCTTCCGTCTCTCCCTCCAGCCTTCCGTCTCTCCCTCCGGCCTTCCGTCTCTCCCTCCGGCCTTCCGTCTCTCCCTCCACCCTTCCGTCTCTCCTTCCGCCCTTCCGTCTCCCTCTGGCCTTCCGTCTCTCCCTCCGGCCTTCCATCTCTCCCTCCGGCCTTCCATCTCCCACTCCGCCTTCCATCTCTCCCTCCGGCCTTCCGTCTCTCCCTCCGGCCTTCCGTCTCTCCCTCCGGCCTTCCATCTTTCCCTCCGGCCTTCCGTCTTTCCCTCCGGCCTTCCGTCTTTCCCTCCGGCCTTCCGTCTTTCCCTCCAGAGGGAAAGATGGAAGGCCGGAGGGAGAGATGGAAGGCCGGAGGGAAAGATGGAAGGAAGGCATCTTTCCCTCCGGCCTTCCATCTTTCCCTCCGGCCTTCCATCTCTCCCTCCGGCCTTCCATCTCTCCCTCTGGCCAGTCATCTCTCCCTCCGGCCTGCCATCTCTCCCTCCGGCCTTCCATCTCTCCCTCCAGCCTTCCGTCTCTCCCTCCGGCCTTCTGTCTCTCCTTCCGGCCTTCCGTCTCTCCCTCCGGCGTTCCGTCTCTCCCTCCGGCCTTCCATCTCTCCCTCCGGCCTTCCATCTTTCTACCCGGAGGGAAAGATGGAAGGCTGGAGGGAAAGATGTAAGGCTGGAGGGAAAGATGTAAGGCTGGAGGGAAAGATGGAAGGGCGGAGGGAAAGACGGAAGGCCGGAGGGAAAGATGGAAGGCCGGAGGGAAAGATGGTAGGTCGGAGGGAAAGATGGAAGGCCGGAGGGAGAGATGGAAGGCCGGAGGGAAAGATGCCTTCCTTCCATCTTTCCCTCCGGCCTTCCATCTTTCCCTCCGGCCTTCCGTCTCTCCCTCCGGCCTTCCGTCTCTCCCTCAGGCCTTCCGTCTCTCCCTCCGGCCTTCCGTCTTTCCCTCTGGCCTTCCGTCTTTCCCTCCGGCCTTCCGTCTTTCCCTCCAGAGGGAAAGATGGAAGGCTGGAGGGAAAGATGGATGGAAGGCATCTTTCCCTCCGGCCTTCCATCTTTCCTCCGGCCTTCCATCTCTCCCTCCGGCCTTCCATCTCTCCCTCCGGCCTTCCGTCTCTCCCTCCGGCCTTCCATCTCTCCCTCCGGCCTTCCGTCTCTCCCTCCGGCCCTGTGTCTCCCTCCGGCCTTCCATCTTTCCAGCCGGAGGGAAAGATGTAAGGCCGGAGGGACAGATGTAAGGCTGGAGGGAAAGATGTAAGGCCGGAGGGAAAGATGGAAGGCCGGAGGGAAATATGTAAGGCCGGAGGGAAAGATGGTAGACCGGAGGGAAAGATGGAAGGCCATAGGGAAAGATGGAAGGCCATAGGAAAAGATGGAAGGCCGGAGGGAAAGATGGAAGGCCGGAGGGAAAGATGGAAGGAAGGCATCTTTCCCTCCGGCCTTCCATATATCCCTCCAGCCTTCTGTCTCTCCCTCCGGCCTTCCGTCTCTCCCTCCGGCCTTTCGTCTCTCCCTCCGGCCTTCCGTCTCTCCCTCTGGCCTTCCGTCTCTCCCTCCAGCCTTCCGTCTCTCCCTCCGGCACTCCGTCTCTCCCTCCGGCCTTCCATCTCTCCCTCCGCCATTCCGTCTCTCCCTCCGCCCTTCCGTCTCCCTCCACCCTTCCGGCTCCCACTGGCCTTCCGTCTCTCCCTCCTGAATTCCATCTCGCCCTCCGGCCTTCCATCTCGCCCTCCGGCCTTCCTTCTCTCCCTCCGGCCTTCCGTCTCTCCCTCCGGCCTTCCATCTTTCCCTCCACCTTCCGTCTTTCCCTCCGGCCTTCCGTCTTTCCCTCTGGCCTTCCGTCTTACCCTCCAGAGGGAAAGATGGAAGGCCAGAGTTAAAGATGGAAGGAAGGCATCTTTCCCTCCGGCCTTCCATCTTTCCCTCCGGCCTTCCATCTCTCCCTCCGGCCTGCCATCTCTCCCTCTGGCCTGCCATCTCTCCCTCCGGCCTTCCATCTCTCCCTCCGGCCTTCCGTCTCTCCCTCCGTCCTTCCATCTCTCCCTCCGGCCTTCCGTCTCTCCCTCCGGTCTTCCGTCTCTCCCTCCGGCCTTCCGGCTCTCCCTCCGGCCTTCCGTCTCTCCCTCCGGCCTTCCATCTCTCCCTCCGGTCTTCCATCTCTCCCTGCGGCCTTCCGTCTCTCCCTCCAGCCTTCCGTCTCTCCTTCCGGCCTTCCGTCTCTCCCTCCGGCCTTCCGTCTCTCCCTCCGGCCTTCCGTCTCTCCCTCCAGCCTTCCGTCTCTCCCTCCGGCCTTCCATCTTTCCAGCCGGAGGGAAAGATGGAAGGCTGGAGGGACAGATCTAAGGCTGGAGGGAAAGATTTAAGGCCGGAGGGAAAGATGGAAGGCCGGAGGGAAAGATGGAAGGAAGGCATTTTTCCCTCAGGCCTTCCATATCTCCCTCCGGCCTTCTGTCTCTCCCTCCGGCCTTCCGTCTCTCCCTCCGGCCTTTCGTCTCTCCCTCCGGCCTTCCGTCTCTCCCTCTGGCCTTCCGTCTCTCCCTCCAGCCTTCCGTCTCTCCCTCCGGCACTCCGTCTCTCCCTCCGGCCTTCCATCTCTCCCTCCGCCATTCCGTCTCTCCCTCCGCCCTTCCGTCTCCCTCCACCCTTCCGGCTCCCACTGGCCTTCCGTCTCTCCCTCCTGAATTCCATCTCGCCCTCCGGCCTTCCATCTCGCCCTCCGGCCTTCCTTCTCTCCCTCCGGCCTTCCGTCTCTCCCTCCGGCCTTCCATCTTTCCCTCCACCTTCCGTCTTTCCCTCCGGCCTTCCGTCTTTCCCTCTGGCCTTCCGTCTTACCCTCCAGAGGGAAAGATGGAAGGCCAGAGTTAAAGATGGAAGGAAGGCATCTTTCCCTCCGGCCTTCCATCTTTCCCTCCGGCCTTCCATCTCTCCCTCCGGCCTGCCATCTCTCCCTCTGGCCTGCCATCTCTCCCTCCGGCCTTCCATCTCTCCCTCCGGCCTTCCATCTCTCCCTCCGGCCTTCCATCTCTCCCTCCGGCCTTCCGTCTCTCCCTCCGGTCTTCCGTCTCTCCCTCCGGCCTTCCGTCTCTCCCTCCGGCCTTCCGCCTCTCCCTCCGGCCTTCCATCTCTCCCTCCGGTCTTCCATCTCTCCCTGCGGCCTTCCGTCTCTCCCTCCAGCCTTCCGTCTCTCCTTCCGGCCTTCCGTCTCTCCCTCCGGCCTTCCGTCTCTCCCTCCGGCCTTCCGTCTCTCCCTCCAGCCTTCCGTCTCTCCCTCCGGCCTTCCATCTTTCCAGCCGGAGGGAAAGATGGAAGGCTGGAGGGACAGATCTAAGGCTGGAGGGAAAGATGTAAGGCCGGAGGGAAAGATGGAAGGCCGGAGGGAAAGATGGAAGGAAGGCATTTTTCCCTCCAGCCTTCCATATCTCCCTCCGGCCTTCTGTCTCTCCCTCCGACCTTCCGTCTCTCCCTCCGGCCTTCCATCTCTCCCTCCGGCTTGCCATCTCTCCCTCCGGCCTGCCATCTCTCCCTCCGGCCTTCCATCTCTCCCTCCGACCTTCCATCTCTCCCTCCGGCCTTCCATCTCTCCCTCCGGTCTTCCATCTCTCCCTCCGGTCTTCCGTCTCTCCCTGCGGCCTTCCGTCTCTCCCTCCAGCCTTCCGTCTCTCCTTCCGGCCTTCCGTCTCTCCCTCCGGCCTTCCGTCTCTCCCTCCGGCCTTCCATCTCTCTCTCCGGCCTTCCGTCTCTCCCTCCAGCCTTCCATCTTTCCAGCCGGAGGGAAAGATGGAAGGCTGGAGGGACAGATGTAAGGCTGGAGGGAAAGATGTAAGGCCGGAGGGAAAGATGGAAGGCCGGAGGGAAAGATGGAAGGAAGGCATTTTTCCCTCCGGCCTTCCATATCTCCCTCCGGCCTTCTGTCTCTCCCTCCGGCCTTCCGTCTCTCCCTCCGGCCTTCCATCTCTCCCTCCGGCTTGCCATCTCTCCCTCCGGCATGCCATCTCTCCCTCCGGCCTTCCATCTCTCCCTCCGGCCTTCCATCTCTCCCTCCGGTCTTCCGTCTCTCCCTCCGGCCTTCCGTCTCTCCCTCCGGCCTTCCGTCTCTCTCTCTGGCCTTCCGTCTCTCCCTCCGGCCTTCCGTCTCTCCCTCCGGCCTTCCGTCTTTCCCTCCGGCCTTCCGTCTTTCCCTCCAGAGGGAAAGATGGAAGGCTGGAGGGAAAGATAGAAGGAAGGCATCTTTCCCTCCGGCCTTCCGTCTCTCCCTCCGGCCTTCCGTCTCTCCCTCCGGCCGTCCATCTTTCCAGCCGGAGGGAAAGATGGAAGGCTGGAGGGAAAGATGTAAGGCCGGAGGGAAAGATGGAAGGCCGGAGGGAAAGATGGAAGGAAGGCATTTTTCCCTCCGGCCTTCCATATCTCCCTCCGGCCTTCTGTCTCTCCCTCCGGCCTTCCGTCTCTCCCTCCGGCCTTCCATCTCTCCCTCCGGCTTGCCATCTCTCCCTCCGGCATGCCATCTCTCCCTCCGGCCTTCCATCTCTCCCTCCGGCATTCCGTCTCTCCCTCCGGCCTTCCATCTCTCCCTCCGGCCTTCCCTCTCTCCCTCCGGCCTTCCGTCTCTTCCTCCGTCCTTCCGTCTCTCCCTCCGGCCTTGCGTCTCTTCCTCCGTCCTTCCGTCTTTCCCTCCGGCCTTCCATCTTTCCCTCCGGCCTTCCGTCTTTCCCTCCAGAGGGAAAGATGGAAGGCTGGAGGGAAAGATGGAAGGAAGGCATCTTTCCCTCCGGCCTTCCATCTTTCCCTCCGGCCTTCCATCTCTCCCTCCGGCCTTCCATCTCTCCCTCCGGCCTGCCATCTCTCGCTCCGGCCTGCCATCTCTCCCTCCGGTCTTCCGTCTCTCCCTCCGGCCTTCCGTCTCTCCCTCCGGCCTTCCGTCTCTCCCTCCGGCACTCCGTCTCTCCCTCCGGCCTTCCATCTCTCCCTCCGCCATTCCGTCTCTCCCTCCGCCCTTCCGTCTCCCTCCACCCTTCCGGCTCCCACTGGCCTTCCGTCTCTCCCTCCTGAATTCCATCTCGCCCTCCGGCCTTCCATCTCGCCCTCCGGCCTTCCTTCTCTCCCTCCGGCCTTCCGTCTCTCCCTCCGGCCTTCCATCTTTCCCTCCACCTTCCGTCTTTCCCTCCGGCCTTCCGTCTTTCCCTCTGGCCTTCCGTCTTACCCTCCAGAGGGAAAGATGGAAGGCCAGAGTTAAAGATGGAAGGAAGGCATCTTTCCCTCCGGCCTTCCATCTTTCCCTCCGGCCTTCCATCTCTCCCTCCGGCCTGCCATCTCTCCCTCTGGCCTGCCATCTCTCCCTCCGGCCTTCCATCTCTCCCTCCGGCCTTCCGTCTCTCCCTCCGTCCTTCCATCTCTCCCTCCGGCCTTCCGTCTCTCCCTCCGGTCTTCCGTCTCTCCCTCCGGCCTTCCGGCTCTCCCTCCGGCCTTCCGTCTCTCCCTCCGGCCTTCCATCTCTCCCTCCGGTCTTCCATCTCTCCCTGCGGCCTTCCGTCTCTCCCTCCAGCCTTCCGTCTCTCCTTCCGGCCTTCCGTCTCTCCCTCCGGCCTTCCGTCTCTCCCTCCGGCCTTCCGTCTCTCCCTCCAGCCTTCCGTCTCTCCCTCCGGCCTTCCATCTTTCCAGCCGGAGGGAAAGATGGAAGGCTGGAGGGACAGATCTAAGGCTGGAGGGAAAGATTTAAGGCCGGAGGGAAAGATGGAAGGCCGGAGGGAAAGATGGAAGGAAGGCATTTTTCCCTCAGGCCTTCCATATCTCCCTCCGGCCTTCTGTCTCTCCCTCCGGCCTTCCGTCTCTCCCTCCGGCCTTTCGTCTCTCCCTCCGGCCTTCCGTCTCTCCCTCTGGCCTTCCGTCTCTCCCTCCAGCCTTCCGTCTCTCCCTCCGGCACTCCGTCTCTCCCTCCGGCCTTCCATCTCTCCCTCCGCCATTCCGTCTCTCCCTCCGCCCTTCCGTCTCCCTCCACCCTTCCGGCTCCCACTGGCCTTCCGTCTCTCCCTCCTGAATTCCATCTCGCCCTCCGGCCTTCCATCTCGCCCTCCGGCCTTCCTTCTCTCCCTCCGGCCTTCCGTCTCTCCCTCCGGCCTTCCATCTTTCCCTCCACCTTCCGTCTTTCCCTCCGGCCTTCCGTCTTTCCCTCTGGCCTTCCGTCTTACCCTCCAGAGGGAAAGATGGAAGGCCAGAGTTAAAGATGGAAGGAAGGCATCTTTCCCTCCGGCCTTCCATCTTTCCCTCCGGCCTTCCATCTCTCCCTCCGGCCTGCCATCTCTCCCTCTGGCCTGCCATCTCTCCCTCCGGCCTTCCATCTCTCCCTCCGGCCTTCCATCTCTCCCTCCGGCCTTCCATCTCTCCCTCCGGCCTTCCGTCTCTCCCTCCGGTCTTCCGTCTCTCCCTCCGGCCTTCCGTCTCTCCCTCCGGCCTTCCGCCTCTCCCTCCGGCCTTCCATCTCTCCCTCCGGTCTTCCATCTCTCCCTGCGGCCTTCCGTCTCTCCCTCCAGCCTTCCGTCTCTCCTTCCGGCCTTCCGTCTCTCCCTCCGGCCTTCCGTCTCTCCCTCCGGCCTTCCGTCTCTCCCTCCAGCCTTCCGTCTCTCCCTCCGGCCTTCCATCTTTCCAGCCGGAGGG
This sequence comes from Chaetoderma sp. LZ-2023a, assembly GCA_034401795.1. Taxonomy (NCBI): domain Eukaryota; kingdom Metazoa; phylum Mollusca; class Caudofoveata; order Chaetodermatida; family Chaetodermatidae; genus Chaetoderma; species Chaetoderma sp. LZ-2023a. The sequence goes on along the minus strand of CM067369.1, from coordinate 140,677,375 downwards.
AAAGATGGAAGGCTGGAGGGACAGATCTAAGGCTGGAGGGAAAGATGTAAGGCCGGAGGGAAAGATGGAAGGCCGGAGGGAAAGATGGAAGGAAGGCATTTTTCCCTCCAGCCTTCCATATCTCCCTCCGGCCTTCTGTCTCTCCCTCCGACCTTCCGTCTCTCCCTCCGGCCTTCCATCTCTCCCTCCGGCTTGCCATCTCTCCCTCCGGCCTGCCATCTCTCCCTCCGGCCTTCCATCTCTCCCTCCGACCTTCCATCTCTCCCTCCGGCCTTCCATCTCTCCCTCCGGTCTTCCATCTCTCCCTCCGGTCTTCCGTCTCTCCCTGCGGCCTTCCGTCTCTCCCTCCAGCCTTCCGTCTCTCCTTCCGGCCTTCCGTCTCTCCCTCCGGCCTTCCGTCTCTCCCTCCGGCCTTCCATCTCTCTCTCCGGCCTTCCGTCTCTCCCTCCGGCCTTCCATCTTTCCAGCCGGAGGGAAAGATGGAAGGCTGGAGGGACAGATGTAAGGCTGGAGGGAAAGATGTAAGGCCGGAGGGAAAGATGGAAGGCCGGAGGGAAAGATGGAAGGAAGGCATTTTTCCCTCCGGCCTTCCATATCTCCCTCCGGCCTTCTGTCTCTCCCTCCGGCCTTCCGTCTCTCCCTCCGGCCTTCCATCTCTCCCTCCGGCTTGCCATCTCTCCCTCCGGCATGCCATCTCTCCCTCCGGCCTTCCATCTCTCCCTCCGGCCTTCCATCTCTCCCTCCGGTCTTCCGTCTCTCCCTCCGGCCTTCCGTCTCTCCCTCCGGCCTTCCGTCTCTCTCTCTGGCCTTCCGTCTCTCCCTCCGGCCTTCCGTCTCTCCCTCCGGCCTTCCGTCTTTCCCTCCGGCCTTCCGTCTTTCCCTCCAGAGGGAAAGATGGAAGGCTGGAGGGAAAGATAGAAGGAAGGCATCTTTCCCTCCGGCCTTCCGTCTCTCCCTCCGGCCTTCCGTCTCTCCCTCCGGCCGTCCATCTTTCCAGCCGGAGGGAAAGATGGAAGGCTGGAGGGAAAGATGTAAGGCCGGAGGGAAAGATGGAAGGCCGGAGGGAAAGATGGAAGGAAGGCATTTTTCCCTCCGGCCTTCCATATCTCCCTCCGGCCTTCTGTCTCTCCCTCCGGCCTTCCGTCTCTCCCTCCGGCCTTCCATCTCTCCCTCCGGCTTGCCATCTCTCCCTCCG